>SNQJ01S0111645.1:29657-41092 GCA_010110895.2 Picea sitchensis | reverse complement strand
TCTTTTTTTTCTTTTTCTTTTTCTTTTCTTTCTTTTCCTTTTCTTTCTTTTCAAATTATTTGCAGAATGAAAAATCATTTGTCAACAAAAACACTAGAGAGAGATAATATTCCATTCACAAGTTGATCCTATAACTTATAGGGTGATAACAATGGCTCCACCTGGGGATGGTACTTTCCCTGTGAAGTGCCAAGAATCTTGGTTCCTGATGTTCTGAAAATTTCTGCCTAGTCGCCTTCGTTGATTGATTGGTTTTATTCTCAAAAAATGGAAGAACAGTGGTCAGCGGCTTAGGGCCTTTTCTTCGGGCTTCAACCAACTGAATAAAGTTATTCCCTCAAAAAATGCAGGCGAAAAATAAAGATGGTATGTACAATGGAAAGTGTAACCTCGAGTCTCTACAGAGGCGGTAAATAGTGCTTCAACATTCTGCCATTTACAGGTCCTCCTAGTAGATCTGTCCCATCAACGTTGTTTAGAAAGAAAGTGTTATTTCCTCTGAATGCTTGAATAATGTATGGTCCCTTCCTCAGACTATCAAATTTTCCATGCTTTCCCTTGTCTTCATTTTGGTCGTCCCATCTTAGCACCAAATCTCCTAGCTCAAAATCATCTTCCTTGGTTCTTTTGTCAAAAATCTTCTTGATGCTTTCTTGGACTACCTGAGTCTTGTTGAATACCTCTTCCCTAGACTGTTGCAAATGGATCATCTGATTGATCCTTCTTTGTGAGTCGTTTGGCTCGGCTTGTATATCTTGAAGCAATTTCATGACAGGGACTCCTAAGGAAGTGCGAAAAAAATGCTTCTGTGCCATAGACCAGCTGATATGGTGACATACCAATTGACCTTTTGGTAGTCAGTCTGTTAGCCCATAATGCGAAAACCAACTTGTTATGCCACGACTTCTTGTTTTCCTGCAATGTCTTCTTGATGATGTTTACTAGGGTTTTGTTTGAGGATTCTGCCAGCCCATTCCCCTGAGGGTAGTAAGATGTGGAATGTTCCAAAACAATATGATACTGGTTGCAGAAATCTATGAGTTTCTTCGATCGAAAAGCAGCTGCATTATCAGTTATAATCTTTCTAGGACATCCAAAGCGAGACAAGATATTATTTTCAAGAAATTTAATAATAACATAATCAGTGGCTTGCCTGCTTGGTACTGCTTGGATCCATTTTGTAAAATAATCTGTGGCAGTAAGAATCCACTTGTGCTGGCCTGAAGAAGGGGGGTGTATTTCTCCAATGAAGTCCAATCCCCATTGCTAGAAAGGGGCCTCTAATGAGATTGGTTTCAGGGGTAGAGGAAGGAGTTTCCTTTTGACTTCAAACAACTAACATTGATGACATGAAGTCACGTTATGATGTGCATTGGTGAATAAGGTGGGCCAATAGAATACAGCTCTAAGGATTTTGTTGGCTATAACCTTCCAGTTTAGATGACTGCCACAATCTCCTGCATGAAACTCTTGTAACACTTTGTTAGCTTCATCTTTCAATAAACAATTTAACAGAATACCTCCAGGATCTTTCCAATACAAATTTCCTTCTAGAATGGAAAATTGTAATGCTTTCAACTTCAAAAACCTAGCTTTAGTCTTAGTCAGACCAGGGGAGCTTGTAAATTATGCAAAACAAATATTAGGTCTGCGTACCATGGAGAGTTGAGAAATACCTCTCTCACGCTTGGAGTCGCCGACTCGCCCTATTGATCTACTACAGCTAAGAAATTAATGTCAAGAGCATGGAAATTTGATTCAGCCATTAATTTTGCTAGACCTTGACCTTTAATTAGTTTCGTAGGCTTAATCTCTATGTCATATTCTAAAATGACAGCAATCCATTTTCCTCTTCTTCCATCCAGATTTTCGTGGGTCAAAATGTCTTTTACTACTGCATTCAGAACATATGCAATGGTGTGGGAATGGAGAATGTATACTCTATAATCTTTTATGGCTTTTACCAAGGAAAAAGCTTGTTTCTCCATTATTTTATAATTCAAAGAAACATCTCTTAACACTTTACTGAAGAAGGATATGGGCTATTCATACCCTTCGTTGTTCTTCTGTAGTAATATTGTTGCAATGGTATGTTCGGAGGTGAAAGAAAAAAGATAGAAATCTTTGGTAAAGTCAAGACTGATCAAGATGGGGGCCTGTGTGAGTGCTTGTTTGACTTGTTCGAAAGACTACCTGGATTCGATGTCCCATTTTATTTTTACATCATTTTTTAACATATTTGTAATGTTTTTGAGGAGCTCAGCCAGATTGGGTATGAATCTTCGTAGAAAGTTTATTTTTCCAATAAAAGACTGTAATTCTTTGATGTTTCTTGGGTGTTCTAATTTTTGTATGGCTTCGATTCTATTGGGGTCTATTTTGATTTCGTCCTTAGAGATTATGTGCCCTAGCAGTTTGCCTTCCTCTAGTCCGAAAAGGCTCTTCTTAGGATTTAAAGAAATATCAAATCTCCTACATTTCTCAAAGACTCGTCTGAGATGTCGCAGGTGCTCGTCATCAGATTGGGAAAACACAGTTACATCATCCAGATAGATGATAATAAATTTACCTAATTCTTCCACAAAGGCGATGTCCATCGCTCTCTGGAAATTGGCTCCATCGTTCATCAAACCGAAAGGCATTTTCACATACATGAAAGTACCCCATGGTGTAGTGAAAGTGGTTTTGTCTTGGTCATCTGGGTGAACAAGGACCTGATTATAACCTGAGAACCCATCCAGCAAAGAGATTCGACTGGATCCGACTACCCTTTGTAGTATGTGGTCCATTTTTGGCAAGGGGTAACTATCCTTCAGGGAGACCTTATTTAGATTTCAGAAATCAATGCAAAGCCCGATTTCTCCATATTTCTTATGTGTTGGGACCAAATTTGAGACCCATTTGGAAAAATGTAACGAGACTATGATTTTGGCATCGTACATTTTTTTGATTTCTTGTTCTATCAGGGGAAGTAACTTGGGATTGATTCTCCTAAGTTTCTGTCTGAACGGTTTTTGATCTTTTTTTATTGGAATCCTATGTTGTATGATGCTGGTATCATAAGATTTCAAATCCTCATAACCCCAGGCAAACACATTTGAATATTCCTTGAATAGTTCAATGTATTTGAGTTTTTGCTCAAGGGGTAATGATTTGGACAATTTGACCATCCTGGGTTTCTTTTCTGTCCCTATATTACAATCTTCTACTTCTTGTCCACTAGCTTCAATTTTCGGTTTTTTGGCTACATCATTAAAATCAAACAAGTCCTCTAAAGGAACTAAACCCCTAGGTAAAACAATTCTTTTCAAATGCAAAATATCGGTATCCATCTCATCATCACCTAACTCTCCTGAATCTACGCTATTTACACTATCATTTTCAAAATCATATCTTTTTACATTTTCATCTTCGTTCTCTAAATCTATATTTGTACATTCAAAATCATTTTTACACTGCAGAAAGTCTTCGATTTGATCATCATTACCAAATACTTGCCAGTACCTGATATTGTCAGGAACAGTTGGTCTACACTTCACCTCTACCGTGTATGGGCGAGTCGAACAGAAAGGAATCTTACATGTGGCTACTGACGTAGCCAATCCGTCTGCCAAAATGTTCTATCCCCTAGGCATTACTTGCAAATCAACTTCAGTGAAACATCTAAGGGCATCGAGAACAACATTCCTATAAGCTCTAAGATGGGGATGTTTCGCAACATACTCACCTTTAATTTGCTTGATTATTAACTCAGAATCACTTCTTACCATAATCTGTTTGGCACCAAACCTTTTCAAAAGTTTCAGCGATATTGTTAGTGCATTGGAAATTTAATTTGTAAGAATAATTTTCTGAATACCTGGATCTGTGATTGTGCAGCCAAACTCCCGTTCCAGCTCCTTCTTTTCTTACTACTCCATCAAAATCCATGCTCCAGAAATCTGTCGGTAATTCTTTAGTTATCACGTTTTTCTTTCTTTCTACCTCGATGATTTCTTGGCCTTCGCCCGGACCAGATGTGTCTTCTCCCAGTTGAGTGATTTTCTCTCCCGTGTCACCATCATTATACAGGATAAAAGAATCCAGGTCAGAATGTGCAGAGTAAAGAGGATAGTTGTGCGGTTTTTCTTGGCTATTGACCATGTATTTCATCAATGTTTCTCTATATAGCCTTCTTTGTTGCCCAAAAACTGGGACAGTGGGATACGACATATCCAACTGCAGGGTACCTCTCAACTTAGCCCCCCAAGACCGGGATAGCAACATTCCATACTTCGGGGGGATGTCTGCAACTACCACATCCATGACCATGCTCTTTGCAGGAATCTGAACCAAGGTGATACACAGGTCCTTGATCAAACCACTACATCTAACTTTACTGGAGTCAAATGAGTGTAAATCCTTGTAAGGTCTGGTGACCTCCAGTCCCAGTGTCTCCATCACTGCTTTAGGCATCAGATTATGGGAAGCACCCGAATCTAGCATAGCATTATGCAAGATCAGGTCATGTATATTTAGATTGATGTAAAAAGTAGCGATATCACCATTATCGGCTTGGACATCCACTTCAGGTCCAAACAGAAGTTCAAGTTGATCATCTGTGAGGTTCACAGTGTCTGAATGATTTGCTGATCCAACGATTAAGGCCTTTATACCTATATCAGGTTCAATGGTCAGCGCTTTAATCACCCGTGAACGATAAGTTTCTTTGTTCATCAACTCAAAAAGTGGAATGGGAATTTTTACTTTGGCTAATTCCCCTTCGAGGCTGAAAGGTGTAGGGGCTCTGCTTTGGCTCATCAATTCTGGTTTGTCTACCACATTCTTATGGCTAGAAGTACTTGGTTGATTAATTGATGAAACCTCAGGCTGTGATGATCTTTTCAGAATAATAAGGCTTCTTTTTGCTGGAACTTCAGCATTACTCTTCTCAGGAATCTTCTCAGCAGATGGCTCAGAGGCTTTTTTGGTTTCAACTACCTTCTTCATTTCAATCATCTTTTTTGGGGAACTTCCTTCTGACTTTTTACTTCATAGATTGTACTGCCGGTGTACCTCCAAAATGTCATTTTCGAATGTGTTGTTCGGCATCTTCAGCTTCTTCACTTAATTTTGTTTGATTGAGAAGAAAAAGTTCTTTCTCTTCTTGGGTAAGGGAAATAACTTCGTTATCGTGAATACCCATGATATTTATATGAGTATCCTCTAGTTCCTCAATCAATTACTCTCCTTCCTCAGCATAATTTTCTTGAAGGGGAGGTCTGATCTGTTGATCCAGACCTCTCTACTCTCTTTGATCCCTAGGATTTCTCTATCTGATTTGAGGAGGGTTTCTTCTGAAGTTAGGATTCCAATCTTGAGGAGCTGGTGGGTTTTCTCTCGAAGGATTTCTTTCTGATACAGTAAGTCTTTCCATAATTCTTTCCATTTCTCTGGGAAAGGAATCCAATTTGGAATCAGAGGTTGATGTGGAAGGTTCCTCTTTAATTGTAACCCTCCTCGCTGACCTCTGTCGTGCCCTTTTTTCCAACAAATTGGCCTCCACACTTATTGCGCTTTTTTGCATGTCCTCCAGGGTGGTAGAATTTCTTTACCTTAGTTGGTACGACATATCGGCATCAAAACCATCAGGGAATTTTATCAATGCCAAACCCTGTGGAGGTTTGATTTCGGCTGGGACTGCGTTGTATAGGTTATTGAAACAGGTGCAGTAATCTTGTACTGTCTCACCCTGATTTCTTCTAATATTTTCGTATTCTGAGAATATTTGGAGAGGGTTTTTCTTTACCTCTCATCTGTCTAGAAAACTCCTTTGAAATGCGGTAAGGTCAAGGACTGAGGCGGCACGTAAACCTTTATACCATTTCTTAACATCACCTGTCAAACTTTGGGAAAACAATCTCATTTGAACGTCAGCCTCATCTACTTCGTGCAGGTCAAAATAATCATTCATTTTATCAATGTGTTGTTGGGCGTTCAAAGTTGTTCCATCGAATTGTGGGAGTCTCGTTTGATAGTCTTGGAGCATATCATGAAGAGGCGCAGCCAAAGCCAAGGGAGCGTATCTGGCTACCATGATAGGTGGAGGAGGTGGGATAACAAATTGGATGATAGGCGAGGTAGCGACCGAAGACAAGGACGAGGAGGGAGGGGCTAGCACCGAGGGTGTGGTTTGCGGTTTAGCAGTGGGAGATAGAACTTCAGGAGTCCGGGGTTGCAAAACGGTTGGGTCTAAAACGATTTCAGTCACAAAACTATCGGATCTTGTTCTAACCAGGCTTTGATCGAAAAGGGTGTCAAAGTCAGGGTTTTGAAAGGTAACAAGATCCCCTGAAAAGGAAAGGGACTTATGAAAGGGAGTATGACTTACTGAACCTTCAGTAATGGTCTTTTTCCTAAGCAACTATTCTGGGTTATCTGTTACTATCGCAGGTTCTGGGTTTGGATGAGATCGAGTATAAATTTTCTTGGGAGCTAGATTTCTTTTTTATTTTTATATATATAATTTTTAGTTTTACAAGTCTGAAAATAATATGTACAAAATTTTAATCAACCTCTAAACATTACTTTCTTCTCAGATTTGCAATATTTCAGGAACAAACTTTTCTTCTAGGGAAAAGAAAACGTGAAGCTATAAATTTTTAGTTCTGTTCTTCCCCAGTACGGTCGCCACTATGTTACAGCTCTGTAAATTTCCTAGAGGTTGTTAGAAAGAAGAAATCTACGAGAGGTAACTTTATCCAACCACTTTTGAAGCTGGGATCTAGCCCTTCCAACTTCAGAGAGGGATCTCTCTATATGATTTAGATATGTTTCAAAATTTTCTAAATATTAGGATAGGTAAATAAATAAGGTGGTTTTGTTGTCGTAGTGTTTGTTAAACTGGCTGAGATAGTTTACACATCCATTGGGCTATGGGTTCTGTGTCGTAAAAATGAAATCCAAACCAGAAAAACAAAGAAACCTTTCATAGGGCGAGATAATATAATCAATGGATTCTTTAGCAGCATAAATGAGGAATAGCAGAAAATATGAGAAAGCCAATTACAACAAAGAAGCAGTTAAGAATTTCTTTATTGTAAAATGAGAAGATAAAACACTAAAATCTTTTAAGTCAGAAATAGGGTATACGAGATAAATCCTGCAATGTTCGTTACTTCCAAAGATTAGATTTAGAAAACAGTGTGATAACAAAGAGAGAATAACATTTAACTTAGAGAGAAAAACATCACCAATAAATACACGCAAGAATCCTGTAAAAATGCCTCTTTGTATTAATGGGAGATCTCTTCAAAAATATTACAGTCCGATAGCTTGCAGGGTGTGAAAATCAACAACCCTCAATACTTAGAAAGATGAAGTATTTATAACCCAAAATTACAAACAATCCTGTCATCAAAGATCAGAACGTGGTAAATCTATTTTTAGCCTAACTAACTTAACAAATTTCAGAAATCTAGGAACTGCTTGATGATGTGTCACAACTGCATGTTGTTTTCTGGGTAGACCATTGGTGAGGCCTCTAGACGACCCCATCTGACTGGAAAAATGACTAGGCTGGGACATCTCATCTGCTACTCGATCAGATCACAGAGTTCTTCCCATCGAAGATGACTGGGAACGTTGACTTTGAGTAGCCTTCGATAAACTTCATCCATTTCTGTGTACTTGGCGAAGATAGGTTTGGTGATGAAGATGTATCGAATCTCATGCTGAATACTGATGTCCCACTGAAGTGCATCTAGAAATTCCTTACCATTGATGCTGCCTTGAATTCCTAAAAACTTTGAACTTTCCTTATCCACATCGGCCAGTCTCTTTTTGTAGTTTGGGAGTGTCATCAATTTGTCATTGATTACCTTCAGACCAGGAAGACCTTTCTTCTGTAGAGCCTCAATCTTACTAAAACACCTTTGTACCCCTAGGTCCATGGCCTGAACCTTTTCTTCCAGTTGAAGCATTGATCCTCTCTTGGTCAAAACTCTTTTGACCTCAAGGATGGTCTCAGTTCTATCTTCAATTTTCAGCTTTTCCAGCTCCTCCCTGGTCTTAGAATTTAGGAACTTGATGATTTCATTATCCTGTGTGGGCATCTCTCCCAATTCTAATCTGATCTTCTCAATGGCATGTTTGCTTCTCTGCACCAATTCATTTTTCTCAAACATGATCTGTATCATTGGCCATATCTCATTCATAGACTTGGTGATTTCTGTCTAGACACTTTCTTTAACTTCGGCCAGAGTTTTACCTACCACTATTTTCTTTCAGAGCTGTTGTAACTCTTGTTTGAGCTGGTCTGACACCTGCTTCTCCTTGGAGAGGTTGATCTGATAGGAAGATTTGAGTTCCTGAATGTTCTCAATCTCCTTTTTGAGACTGTTAATCTCTGTTTCCTCCAGGTTCATCTTTTCCATAGATTTGGCCAATTCGACTGTCTTTTCCAGAGATATCAGTGGATTCATTGATGGGAATTCTGTTATTGATGTTGTGCTCACTCCTAAAAGTGGAACTACACTCAATGGAATGACTTCCATTGGCTTCAGCTGTTCTTTCTCCTTTACTAGCTTCTCCATCTCAGCTTCCATTTCCTTTAGTTGTGCATTCTTCTCCATGATTAGTTTGAGCATTTCATCTTTTTCTCCTTCTATCTCTGCTATTTCCTTCGCCTGTGAATTCTCTGTTGGTGGGAGTTTCATTTTTTTCTTTAAGGAGGCTATGTCAGCATTTTTCTTTTTAATCATCTCCTCAGTTGCTTTCATGTTCGAGGGATCGTACCCAATCTTAAGGACCAATTCCTCCAAATTCTTGATCCTATTGTCCTTGGCAAAGGACGATATCTTCTCCAACTTCAACTATGTTTGGACGTTGTACAAGGACACTTGCAATTTGGATGCAGTAGTGGAAGCATGTGCCATTGTATAGAAAACCATTTCTCCTGTTTGCTTGTGCAGATCCATCTGATCGACCGAATGCACATCCTTAGTCTGGAATTCAAAATTGGCCCTTTTGTAATCAGTGATTACCTTTGGATCCAGGACCTGTGCTTGGAGGAATGCCATATGCATTCTGCCCTTCTCAGTGTCAAATGTCAATAGCAGTCTATGTTGTGCAGTTGACGTCTGCTTCCAGAACTGGGTGCAAGTGTTGTTGGTTAGAGTCTGATTCCTTTTCTTGATCAGATCGTATTTATCAAAGATGCTTAGCTTCGGTCCTAGCTTGCCTGGCTGGGTGGTTGATGGAGTATCTGTAGATTTCTTCAGCAATGTTGAAGTTATGATATGCTGGAGGCTTGCACTGAGGGGTGGCCTATCAACCTTGGTCACTGTAGTATATGGAACCTCCTTTTCCCCAGTCGGGTCGGGAGATGAACTAGTTTTAGACCTCTTGGTATGCAGTTGGAATTCTTCTAACGACACTTCAGTGATAGGAAATGACAAATCTTTCCTAGACCTTTTTCTCTTTCAGAACCTGTGGTGTGGTTGTTTGTGATACAGTGGCTGGGGGATCCTGTTGTTTTGATTCGACCAAAGTGTTTGGTTCCCATACTGTCTGGTTTGCGAATTTATCGACTTCGGGCCTAGATTCATGGACATATAGGATATTCTTATTTTTCACCCTCATCTCAGAGATAATCCCACATGGATCGTAGTGCCATGTGAAACTCGTGACGAACTTCATTTCTTTCAGCAGCTTGTCTGCTTCCTCTCTGGCGCCATGATTGTTGCAGATGAAAGAGCCAATCTTCCCTTTGATTCTGAGCTGTTGTTTTTTCTTTAGGGACACAAAGTGAATATCATCAGAGTTTATCATCTACGTTATGTACTCCAAAGCAAAAATTCTGACAGGCAGGTATTTAGGTAGCTTATATGGGGCCAACTCGCACCCATATACTCTGATCTCAGTGTGATTTTGGTATAAATACCATTCACTAGTCTTGGTGTGATCTGAAAGATGCGGGATCCTCTGAACTTCATCATTAATCCTAGGTTCGGGCCTGCCGCTAAGCATACTTACCACTGGGTGATAGAATTGCTCGATGAACTGCTTGAAACTAAACTCTGTGGAGTTATGCTTGAGCAAGGAGGTCCATGCGGTTACTTCCTGGGGTCTGCCATCTCCGTCCATCTTCTGCATGGAAAAATCAAATTTGTCTGCTTGGAAGAAAACGAACAAGTATGCTAGTACATAAGAGTACCGGAACATGCCTTCCGTGACAAAATTGACAAACTGTTCGTGAATATTGTTCGCCATGAATGTGCTGAAGTCGAACTGGGTAGTGGGCTTCTCATCGGTGGAGAAAATGGACAAAAATCCCAGAATGGGTTCATCTACCCACTGATCCAAATAATAACCCAACAAGGCACATAGGGATGAGATATTCTGGTTTCCTTTGGTCGAAAACATGGAAGAAGGATAAGGGGTATTTGTAGAAGGAAATTGAGCGGATGGTGGGAAGAAAAGCTCAAATATTTGAGCCCTTTGGGGGAAAGTCATCTTTTGGTATAATTTTGTGAGAATTTCAAGGTTAAAAGGTGATGCGGAGTCATCTCGGGATATTTTCATCATTTGGTCGATGGTTTCAGGCGTGATGAGGAAAATAACTTCTCTAGACGAGGGAACGATGGCTCTTTGCTCGGGAGTGTAGTGGGCTTGGCACTTGAGGGCAAACTCTAGAAAAGGGTGAATCTGAGGAAAGAGATACAGGGGTAGGTTGGACTCCCAGAGTCCAATTTCATCACTTTGGTCCAGGAAAACTTCTTTGAGCCACGACTAAAGGTCTGCGAAATCGAAATCGCACTTTGTATCTGTGATTAAGTGATCTTTTTCGGCCAGTGAAATCCTGTCGAGGTCGACAAGAGGCAAGAGAAACAAATTCTCCTCTCCTTCTGCTTGTTTTGACTTTGGCGCTATTACTATAACAGTACCTGCTAAAACAACGTTAGTGGGGATGACTATAGATGGGGGCGACTGACTGAAACGGAGGAAAACGGTGTAAAATTCTCTGGTGCGATGAGTGGGTAAATGGTGAAAGAAAGTGGAGTGAGGGTATTTTTGAGCAAATAGGTGTCTGTTGGGCACAAGGGATAGGTCAGTTGGTTAACGGATAGGTTATCCAGTAATAAATGGCCAACGGATCACTTAGAGCATGAGATGGTAGGTGACAGTGACTGAGGAATATGGATGGGTGAAGTGGCAACTACCAATTGGGGTAAAAATCATGGTGAGGGGGCTCACCACGAGTGAATGTGGGGGGAAAGACTGACATAAATTATGGGATGTGACTCTTTTGGAAAGGTGGATGATGACGTCAAGAGGTGACAAAGGTATGTCAAACAGTAGGAGGCGATGGGACTCGGGACTAGTAGAATCGTGCCACATATAGATAGGGGGCCGCTAGAGGAAGGATTCCATTCTAGACCCCCCCTCTCAGTTAT
>SNQJ01S0111643.1:0-28711 GCA_010110895.2 Picea sitchensis | reverse complement strand
AGCATGGAGTGGGACAAAGCTCAATGTTGCACATCTAAGGACATTCAGATGCATAGCATATTCTTACATACCTTCTGAATTAAGGAAGAAACTTGATGACAGAAGTGAGAAATGTATTTTCACTGGATATAGTGAAACATCTAAAGATTACAGACTTTACAATCCAATCACCAAGAAACTAATTCTCAGCAGAGATGTAAAATTTCTGGAAAATCAATTCTGGAATGATTTAGGAAATCAACAGATGGACAGTCAAAATCCATTGCTGCCATGTTCTGAAAATGCAGAAAATTCAAAACAACAAGTACCTCACACTATTCTTCCAAGATTATAGGTACAACGACAACCTAAAAATTCTCAGGATAACTCAACTTCCAGCATAGAATCATTCTCTGAACCACAAAATTAGAGAACTCAAAGTTTGAGAAAAATCCATCAGTAGTTGGATGACTTTGAATAGCACAACCCTTTTGCTTTAATGTCATGTCAACCTACATCCTTTAAGGAAGCAGTTAATGAACTACATTGGGTTCAATCCATGAACCAAGAAATTGACTCCATTGAGAAGAACAAGACATGGGATCTTGTTGACTTGCCAAGTCACAAGAAAAGTATTGGTGTCAAGTGGGTTTACAAAACTAAACTCAATGAAAAAGGGCAGATTGACAAACACAAGGCAAGACTTGTTGCCAAAGGATTCTCACAACAACCAGGTACTGATTATGGTGAAATTTTTTCTCCAGTAGCAAGATTAGACACTGTAAGGACTCTATTGGCCATAGCATCACAACACAAATGGCAAGTATACCAGATGGATGTCAAGTCAGCATTCCTGAATGGTTTCTTAGAAGAAGAAATTTATGTCGATCAACCACCTGGATTTGAAGTCCAAGAGCACCCAGCCAAAGTATATCAGTTAAAGAAAGCCTTGTATGGCTTAAAGCAAGCTCCGAGAGCTTGGTACAGCAGAATTGACACTTATCAGATCAAAAGTGGTTTTAGCAGAAGCCAAAATGAGCCAACTCTTTACACCAAAACAGATCAGCACTGTAAAATTTTGATTGTATGTTTATATGTTGATGACATGATCTATATGGGAAATCTTGAGTTAATAAATTTTAAACATGCCATGCAATCTGAGTTTGAGATGACAGATCTTGGCATAATGAAATATTTTTTAGGGATTGAGGTTAATCAATCAACCCAAGGAATTTTTGTCTGTCAGCGAAAGTATGCAGCTGACATCCTCAAAAGATTTCGCATGGAAGAATGCAATCCAGCAGAAACCCCTATTCCCCTAGGCACAAAATTGAGCAAGAATGATGAAGGTCCTACAGTGGACTCTACCCTGTACAAAATTTTAGTAGGCAGTTTGTTGTATCTTACATCAACTAGGCTTGACATTATGTATGCAGCCAACCTTGTTTCCAGATTCATGGAATCCCCCAAAGATTCTCATTGGAAAATGGCGAAACGAATTTTGAGATACGTTGCAGGAACTCTCAATTTTGGCTTATGGTACATTAAATTTGATAGTAATCAACTTTTCGGTTACACGGACAATGATTTTGTAGGCAGCCTAGACGACAGGAAAAACACATCGAGACATGTTTTTCAACTGGGCATGAACCCGATTTCATGGGCATCAAAGAAGCAACCAATTGTATCAATATCTTCTACAGAGGCAGAGTATGTCGCTGCTACCTCAGCTTCTTGTCAAGCTGTGTGGCTGAGAGGAATATTGAAAGATATGTTACATACAGAAAATGATCCAACTCCTATTTTCTGTGACAATACTTCAGCAATTGCTTTATCCAAAAATCATGTGTTTCACAAGAAAAGAAAACACATTGACACCCGTTTTCATTTCATATGCGAGCTAATCAATAATGGTGATATTGTACTACAATTCTGTGGTTCTCGAGATCAACTTGCTGATATCTTTACAAAGCCACTGGGAAAATCGGTTTTTGATCTTCAGAGACAACACTTAGGCATAATCAGTGCTCATGATTGTAATTGTTGAGTTTAAGAGGGAGTGTTAAATATAATGTAACCTCAACAGGCTGACTGTACACTGCCAGCTGTCCTCGCCAGCTGTACTTTCTATTCTTGTTTTGCTTGAGCCTATTTAGCTTAGCTATTTCCCATTGCATTGTACTTCTTCAGACTTATTCTTCTTACATTCTAATATACTGTTTTCTGTTCTATTCTTTCTCTCTCTCTGCATTTCTTGATTCACAATTTATCAAAATTGCGTTGCTACTGAATTTGGAACTAAATCTACATGTTTTCCTTCAATCTAATGCTTAGGAGGATAAAAGTGCAATAATAAAAACCTTTTCCTGGCAACCTACTGCCCAATGAATTTTGCAGTTTCATATATTTTTGAGTTTTTTCTTGATTATCCTGAGTAGTTTCGTGGGGACTCCACGGGACGAGTTTGCATGTTTGTTGATAGTGCGTGATGCCTATAACAATTTCAAATCGATGATGCTACTAGACCGGTTGCCGACTTCGTCTTCACTGTGCATTGAGATGAATTGTTCTGGTAGAGAACTCGTGGTTTATACAAATTTTAGATTTAGGTTGTTCGAACTTGTAGGGTGAATCTCGTAAAGCATCCACCACGAAGTAGTTAAGGCGCACTTGTGTATAGCCTCCGTCTTTTTAAAAATTGATTCCCGTGAGTGTCTTGGATTGGTGCGATAACTCTGCCCGTTGTTACCTAATTAAACTCTATTCAACTTTTGATGCCTGGAATTCAAGGGAATGGTTAACCCAGAGTCGGGATCGAGATACGTTGCAGGATCTCCTTGTCGCCTGGTGTGTAAATGATGAATGCGGTTTCTGATTTTATTTGTGATCACCTTAGGAACTGCAGTCAACTTATTCTGAAAATGAAATTGTAGTCACAACAATAACTGGGTTATCCTGCACGTCCCAGTGTCATTTTCTACTTCTCTTTTAAACTTCAGTACTTCATGAAACTCTCCTCGTTGTCTGATGAACTATTCCCAATGACAAGACTTACCAGTGGATCCATGGTCAGAATGAGTCCGGGTTGCTCTTCGTTTTTTCTTGGATAATCTGAAAATGTAACAGTTATCGATTACTGTTCGTTTCCACATCATTGGCGTCCCAGTATTCACCCTTACCACCTAATTCTCGTGGATCCCTGGGATCACTTAGAATTAATTGAAACCGACTCTGGTTTGCCCAGCTGACCGTTAACTAAGATTCACATCTAATTATTCTTGGTATTAATTTGTATCATTTCCCTTAATCTCACGCATTTAATGGATTCGGTCCTTGCTGCTTGAATTAAATGCCACATACGAAAATGTAATTTCCGGATTTCGGGAAGGATTTTTGCGATTCTCGTGCGTTAACCTTTCACCTAACTCCAGAACCCTTGGGTGTCTTGTTGTTCACCCTTAAATAATAGTTGCGCAATGATTTGTGAATCTGTGGCTTAACCTAAATGAGGAGAAATGGCCTCGCTGTAAGGATCCTCCCAGTCGTTAAAATTTTAGCTGAGTATCATATTTGACTTGTCTACTTTATTATTACGAAATCGGTTTTTGTCTGTACCTTTGGATAGGACAATTGGCATAGAGGATCCTTTACAGAATGGTTGTTTGCTAATCTTCTTCAATGCATAGCTTAAAGGAAGGTCGATTGACCTAATTAGTTGCTTTCACAGTAGATCCTACTCTGGTTCCTTCTTAAGTATAAATGGGGTAACTTGAAGTCCTTGATTATTACTTATTAGGACATGATCTCTTATAGTAGAGGATTGGAATTGTAAGTTGGCTTGGGTTACTTAATTAGAGTTTGGTCGTTCTTTAATTCTTTAAATGGATTTACGTTTAAGTTCTTATTGGTATTGTTCATTTAGGACTTGATATTTCTTAAAATCCTTATATCTGATATGTAAGTTGGTATGGGAGTTATCTCATTATGGCTCGATGTGTGATGATCTTTTAAATTCTTAATGGATATTTAAGCATTCTTGTTTTCTAATAAATTATTATTAAGTGTGATCTCCTTATGGTAACTTGTAATTGGCCGCGGAATTTAATATTGAAATATTACAATACTACTTAATTGGAATAAGTCAATTATAGGTATATTTATTTAGTTGCACTACATAAGAATGGTACTTGATACAAGAGTTCGATGTAATCAATAAATGATGTTTGACATAAATTAACTTAACTCACGCGAGGTTTTAAAGATGGGCATAAATAGATCTATACCTAGTGTTGGAATCTTATTTATGCTTTTGTAGATTTTTAAAATCCTTAGTTCTTATTTTCTTACTTAATTTCACTTATTTATTGACTAATTATGAATTAAGTAAAATGGATTGTTCCTTGCACTAATGAAATGATGTTTAGTTATGATTAATGAAACTAGTTTGGAATTTGGATTATGATTGATTAATGAGATTTAGATACCTCTTGTTCCTCAAAACAATTGCCAGTCCTGAGACCTTAAGTGGTCAAAATCAATCGGATGAATCTTTAACTTGAGCGTTGCTTATGTGTCTTCGACGTCCTAACCATGCATGATAGGTTGGGAGGGTAGTGTCCTTATATTATCAATTGAATATGTTCATTGAATATTAGCGATGTTGCTTTAGTTGATCATGATGTGTTGATTAAGTGTCATTATTTATTATCATGATGCGTCAATTATGTGTTGTTATTAATTATGTTAATGCATTGATTATGTGTCACTATTAATTATGTTAATGTGTTGATTATGTGTTGTTATTTATTAGGATGATGTGTCGATGGTGTTGTTATTCATTATGTGGTGGCGTTTTAATTTCCTAATGAAAAACAAATATTTACCTCTTTTTGCAACCACTAATTGTTGTCGTACAGAGTGGTAGTTACACTATCACCATTAATGGACCCGCCCTAGCATAAATGCCTACAATTATAACAGTCTAGGTTCAAACTGATGTGGAATCCACCTCAGTTATGATTTACGAACCACTTAAATGTTGTGTTGTATATGTGTAGCCATGGATCGGTTAGGTAATGTTAGTATATGCGTGGGGTTGCAACTTTATCACTATATGTATATCGTACTTACCTGGTTTAATGGAAAGGTGGCATGTTGTTATGGGTTTTATAAAGCCTAGCGCATATATTTTCACTTGGATAGTTATGTCTCCTAGTTCAACACTATGTTCGCTAGTGTTTTAAATCTTGTTGTTATGGATTATATCGCTTACATGATTGGTAACATAGTTTTATCCTATTATAATATGGATAGCATGGTTCGATGTAACCCTAGTGCTTATGCTATGGACTTTGACAGTCCTAGCCACTAATTTCATCAATGAAAATAAATCTATGACTCTAATATGATAACGACGTTTTGACGAAATATAACAGTAGGAGATAGGATGGATTTAAATCTCCTTCATCCATTTAGGATGGATAATCTAGTGGAGTAAAAATTGTGTGCATATAAAATAGTGGAATAAGATATATAATGGCTTACCTTCCATGTCACGAACAATTTTGATGAATTAATAGACTTTAGTTTTCCCTCACACATTTTTTTTTTATTTAATGAATTTTGGGGTACATTACAATCTGCATCCCCTTCCCACTCATGTGTCCAAGCCTATGATTCCAAAGTATTGTATCCACTCTTGTAGAATCTAAAGAGATAGAAGAGTTAGTATTACGAGTATATCAATGCATTGTACCTACTGACTCTCCTTTTGTTATCACCAGTAATCCTTTGGTGACCTTCCATGTCTTCTTTGTAAATATGAATATACAACATTCACCTACCAACTAACCTTTTGAAATTAGATTTTTCTTTAGATTTGTAAAATGTCTTACTTCTTTCAACAACCATCGGTTTCCATTCTTTTTATTTATTCGTACATTTCCCACTCCAACAATTTTGCATGGTGCATCCTCACCCAAATGAACCTGTCCAAAAGTACCTTGAACCTAATCTAGAAAATGTTTCCTATGGGGTGTGGCATGAAATTAAGCCCCTGAATCTACTACCAAAGACTCATAAATATTATCTACAGAAAGAATTAAAACATGTTGTGACACACCACATGCTAGGTTTGCTTCTTGAGTTTTCTTCGGTTGTCCATCTCTTTATTTATTTAGAGCTCTGTAGTATTTCTTCATATGTCATTTCTTCCCACAATTCCAACACTCTATCTTTCCTAGTATGAATTTGGATATTCCATTCCTAGAATTCCTACGGTTCCCCGAGCCCTTTCTTCTATGCTTTTGCATTCCTCTGTTCTCCATGTTTAATGCATTACCTGATGTCTCACCTGCTATTTTTCGTCATATTTCCTCTCTAAGGATAACAACAACAATTTAATCAAATTTTAGAGTATTTGAACCAGAGATAGAGTTACTTATATCCATGACCAAGCCATTCCATCTTTCTGGCAATAAGCACAAGATTAGAAGATCCCTCACCTCATCCTCAAAATTCACTTTTACAGAACTTAGATGATTATTAACCATATTAAATTCATTTAACTTATCTGCAACATACCCACCTTATGACATATTCATATTAAATAATCGTTTCATTAGAAATACCTTATTGGTCATATTCTTTAACCAAGTCATCCATCAACTCCTTCGTTTGTATATTCTATCGAAATATTGAAAGCCATCTATGATACCATGCTTAGTAATATCGTAGTGTATTTTTGTCAAGAACCTCCCATTCTTCCTCAACTTCTTTGTTATTCCACCCAATTGTAGGAAAATATCCTTCTAATATAAATAATATTCCATCTTCATCTTTCATAACTGGTAGTTTTTACCACTAAATTTATTGACCCTAAAATTTTCATCTTCTGCCATTTCTCCCTCAAACCAGGAACCCTGTTTTCTTGTGAGTTACCTTTCGCTCTAATACCAGTTGTTAGAAAAATAGGATTGCAGAGCAATAAAATAAAACAAATGCGGAAATAAAACATAGAAGATACATAATACAATAGAGACATAGATATATGTGGTTCACCTAGTGTGGGCTACGTCCACTAGAGAAATTTCCAAGTACTTCATTTTTATTATCCAACAAAATGAAGGGATACAACCTAAAACACACCCATTGTAACTTCATCTTCTTTCTCTCACAATATCCTCTCTCAGAATAAAGTATTCACAATGAACGATCTAGATTGACTACTAAATTACAATATTTTACAAGGCAATTTTTCTCAATATTTCGCTTCGAGGGTGTTGCTCCCGAATCCCCTAGGGGAAAGCCCTCCCACACCCCATGTTAGGGAATGGATTCCAAGAACGACTAAAAGAAACCTCAGGAAGATCATCAAGCTCCATAATCAACAAGTTTAATACAGGAAGTCTAAACCAAAAGATAATGAGTATTAAGGAGGTTACTGTAGATTTGACACCCATAAGTTTAATGTCGTAATTCTAAGCCACATATATACATACCCATATAAGCGGTATACATTACAAAACACCAACCTACTTAAGTATATAGCTAAGGTAGCAATGGTGATATCCATCTATAGTCAACAAGCCTTGATAGAAATAAATTCGAGGTAATCCTCCTAGGAATTAAATCGAAAGAGTTTAATAGAATAATGGTAATATCCATCTATAGTGCACGATCCTTGACATAAATAAATTCGAGGTAATCCTATATTTTAATAGAATGACAGTAATATCGATCTTTGTTCAATGAGTCTTAACATAAATAAATTGGAGGTAATGACAATAAGTTAATATAATATAACCGTGATGAGAAGTGAATTGGGTCACTCGAAAACAAAGATCAATTACCGAGATGATATATATTATCCCCGAGGTTTATTCTTGTATGATTATTGAAATTACTGAGATATTATACATAAAATGAATATTAACAAAGGTTAGTGTGTTAACAACCAACTAATAGAGTGGTAAGCCAGACCATGACACCAAAACCTGTGTAAGCATAACCAGAGATAACTTCCGTTTTAAACGAGAATCGAATATATGGTGAATACATACAGTTAATGAAGAAATGTGGCACGAATAAACTCGAAGTATAACTATATGTATATATTTTGTAAAGAGTTAGTAAGTTCCAGATTTAATCTAAGAAAGACTATCCAATAATTAGTACTATGACCTAAAAAACACTTAACACGGATTCGAGCTACCAGACTCGAACTTAACATATCCTTTCCAGCCGATAAGGAAGTAAAAATAACAGAGAAAGGAAACTTTGAACTACATTTAATTAATAATCCAACATTGACGTGTAAAGGATCTTTTGGAAAATCGTGAGAGTATTACTTCTTACCTCCATTTGCATTCTGAAGATGCAGAGTAACCTCGGAGCACCAAAAACCCTAGGGATTTCGTTTAAAAAGTACGTTCTTCCACTGAACTCCTCACTGTAAAATATCATCATGGATAGTATTTAAATATATTAAACAACTTTAATAAGTTCAACGCTCTCTCTTGTAAAGAAGTTAACAATTCAGGAAGGGTGAAAGAGAGTCAAGCGTGATAAATTGTGAAGCAAGAGATGCAGAGAGAAAAGAATAGAACAGTATATTATATGAAGAAGAGCACAATGAGAAGTAAGTCTGAAGAAGTACTAAAGAAGTTACAATGCAATGGGAAATAGCTAAGCTAAATAGGCTTAAGCAAATCAAGAATAGAAAGTACAGCTGGCCAGGACCGCTGACAGTGTACAGTCAGACTATTGAGGTTACATTATATTTAACACTCCCTCTTAAACTCAACAGTTACAAGCATCAACACTGATTATGCCTAAGTACTATCTCTAAAAATCAAAAACTGACTTTCCTAGTGGCTTTGTAAAGATATCAGCAAGCTGATTTCGAGAACCACATAATTGTAGTGCAATATCACCATTATTGACTAACTCGCGTATGAAATGAAAATGAGTGTCAATGTGTTTGCTTTTCTTATGAAACACATGATTTTTGGATAGAGCAATTGCTGAAGTTCAATGTGTTTGCTTTTCTTAAGGAAACACATGATTTTTTGGATAGAGCAATTGATGAAATATTGTCACAGAAAATAGTATTGATCATTTATGTGACATATCTTTTCAATATTCTTTCTCGGCAAATGGCATTAGCCTGACAAGATGTCAGATACAAGAACGATACTCTAAGATATTAAAACAATTGGTTGCTTCTTTGATGCCCATGAGATTAGGTTCATGCCCAATTGAACATGTCTCAGATGTGTTTTTCCGGCTATCTAGTCCTGCAAAATCACTGTCTGGGTAACCAGAAAGTTGATTACTATAATATTTTGTGTACCATAAGCCCAAATTGAGAGTTCTTGCAACATATCTTAGAATTCGTTTTCTCCATTCTCCAATGAGAATCTTTGGGGATTCCATGAATCTAGAAACAAGGTCGGTTGGATACATAATGTCAGGCCTAGTTATTGTAAGATACAAACAAACTAAATTACCAAACTTTTGTATTGTGGTAGAGTCCATCAGGACTTTCATCATTCTTGCTCAGCTTTGTGCCTAAAGGTATGGGTGTTTCAGCTAGATTGCACATTTCCATGCAAAATATTTTGATGATGTTTGGTGCATACTTTTATTTAAAGACAAAAATTCCTTTTCAAGGATTGATGAACCTCAATCTCTAAAAAATATTTCATTACAGAACTTTCTATCTCAAACTCAAATTGCATGGTACAGTTTAAAATCTATTATCTCAAGATTTCCCAGATAGATCATGTCATCAACATATAAAACATAAATCAAAATTTTACCGTATCGGGACTGCTTTGGTGTAAAGAGTTGGTCATTTTGTTTTACCCAAACCACTTTGGATCGATATATGTCGACTCTCACGTACTCAGCTTCATTGCTTTAACCATACATTCTCTCACCATATACTTTGGTCAGTGCCTGGATTTCAAATCCGTGTGGTTGATCGACATAAACTTCTTTTCTTCTAAGAAACCATTCAGAATGCCGACTTGACATCCATCCGGTATACATGCCATTTGTGTTGAGCTGCTACGGCCAATAGAGTCCCATGCTGTCTAATCTTGCTATTGGAGAAAGAGTTTCACCATAATCAGTAACTGATTGTTGTGAGAACCCTTTGGCAACAAATCTTGCTCGTCTTTGCTACACTAGTTCCTCTTTTTCATTGAGTTTAGTTTTGTAAACCCGCTGGACACTAATACTTTTCAGGATTCTGGTAAACCACCAGCATCCCATGTCTTGTTCTTCCCAATGGAGTCAATTTCATGGTTCATTGCTTGAACCCAATGTGGCTCTTTAGCTTCTTCCTTAAAGGATGTATGTTGACATGACATTAAAGAAAAGAGATTTTCAGTCGCTCTCAATATCATCCTATTGCCGATGGATTTCTCTCAAACTTCAAGTTCTCCGATTTTGTGGTTCAGAGAATGATTCTCCGCCAGGGAAGTTGAGTTATCCCGAGAATTTTCAGGTTGTCTCTTTGTATTTGCAATCTTGGAAGAATAGTCGAAGTGAATTTGTCATATGAATTTCTTTCATTAAACATGGCAAAGAATGGATTTTGGACTCATTCATGTACGATTTTTGAATCATTCCAGTAATTGATTTTCCGTAGTCTACACTTCTACCGAATTATTTTCTTGGTTATTGGATTGTAAAGCCTATAATCTTTGGATGTTTCACTATAGCAAGTGAAAATACATTTCTCACTCTCATCAAGTTTCTTCCTTAATTCCGAAGGTATGTGAGTGTATGTTATGCATCCTAATGTCCTTAGATGCACAATTTAGTTTTGTCCTTACTCCATGCTTCTTGAGGGAATTTTAGTTTTAGTTTGGTGGTTGGAGATCCATTCAAAAGATAAATTGAGCATGCTACCGCTTCAGCCCAAAAAGTATTTGAAAAGTGTTTCTCCTTAAAAAGTGTTCTTGCCATATTCATTATTGTTTGATTTTTTCTTTCAGCCACTCCATTCTATTGTGGAGTATACCTGGTTGTTGTTTGCATGACAATGCCTTGTGATTTGAAGAAATATGCAAATTCTCTGGAGTTGTATTCTCCACCTCCATCTAACCTGAGTGCTTTGATATATTTGCCACTTCGTTTTTCATCTTCTACCTTGAATTCTTTGAATTTTGTGAAAGTTTCAGACTTGTGTATGAGAAAATAAATCCATATTTTCCTGCTAAAATTATCAATAAACGTTAGGAACTAAAAACTACCACCTATTGACTCTGTTTGCATTGGTCCACATAGGTCAGTGTGAAAAAGTTCAAGATGGTGTTTGGCTTGATTTGATGATTGTGGAAAACTAGTTCTCTTATGTTTTCCAAGTATGCAAGACTCACATGGGGGAATTTGTTCTTTAAAGATAGGAATACCTTTGACCATGGAGTTCTTCTGAAGAAGACTTAGACTCTGAAATGGTAGATGTCCAAATCTTGTATGCCAAACCATAGTTTCATTCAGGGTAGATGCACTTTGTGCATATGGTTGACTCACATTTGCAGTTCTGAGGGTAAGGGGAAACATCCTATTCAGAGTCATGTGGATTTCATAAATGAATTTTCTGCTTGGGATTTTGTCATATATCTTACAAGATGCTCCCTCAAAAAGTAACTTATAGCCATGTTCAATGAGTTGTCTTAGACTTAGAAAATTATGTTTGAGATCTGGAACATGATAGACATTGTATATGTCTTTCTTTACATTATGTTTAGTAAGGACAGGAACAGTTCCTTTCCCTTGAACTTTGACTAAGTAATCATTTCCAAGTGTAATATCAGATGAGATTGAAGAATCAATGCATACAAGTAATTCTTTATTACCTGTCATGTGATTGCTGCATCCACTGTCCAGCAACCAGAGATCTTTAGGGTGTTCTTCAGTCTTGTGGCATGAGAGAAACATACCTCTTGAGGTTTCTCCCGTATGATTTGACACATGTGCTCTACCTGAGAGCTGATCTGCTTGCTTCTTCTTGCATTCAGATTCATAGTGTCCATACTTTTTACAGTAATAGCATTGTATGCTTGATTTCTCATTTGATCTTCTCCCTCTACCTCTTTGAGGCTGGAAATTCTGATGTTGATTTTGTTCTTTCCTTTGACCTTGGAAATTTTGATTCGGATATTGTTGTCTATTACCTCCACTAGAATGAGGGTTACTTTGATTTCTCCCTCTTCCTTGGTGACCTCTACTTATTCCTCTTCCTCTCCCTCTACTAAAGGAGAATTGAGTTTTGAAAGCATTGGAAATTGACTCATCTGTGAGATGCAGTCTGGTCTCATGTGTCACCAGAGAACCAATTAGTTCATCTGTTGAAAAACTTGACAGATCCTTGGATTCAAGGATTGTTGTTACAACCATTTCGAATTTCTTTGGTAAACTTTTAAGGATTTTCTCAACAATTCGTTGATCAGTGATGGTTTCACCAGTCAATCTGATCTAGTTCACGATTCCCATGACTCTGGTCATGAACTGATCCACATTTTCGGACTCTGTCATCCTTAGAGTCTCAAATTGCGTTCTCAAGGTCTGCAATTTAACTATTTTGACCCTGTCATTTCCTTGGTAGGAAGATTTAAGGATGTCCCAGGCCTGTTTTGAAGTACTAGCGCCTGTGATTTTTGAAAAAATCAAGTCATCCACAGAATTTTGAATCCATAATTTAACTTTATTTTCTTTGTTCCTTTGATTTGCTTGAGCAATTTTCTGCTGATTAGTCATGGCAGACAGGTCTGCTGGATCTAGTTCCACATATCCATGATCCAATGGATCCCAACACTCTTGTGCTTGCAAGAAGGATCTCATCCAAAGAGACCAAAACTCGTAATTCTTTCCTAGAAGAATTGGACCTTGAGTTGGTCCCAAATTGATAGACATCGCCATCTTTTAAGGAATTCATCAAAACAAAAAGAAAAATTCTTACTTACCTGTCTCCTACGCGTAATTTGCAGTGGTTTCGAAACTTCGTTAGACGAGACCTTTGAACTCGCCAACTTTCGATTTTCGAAATGTTGATTGCCGATGAGAGCTTATCGGCCTTAAATTGGCCCTTAGTCTCTATTCAATGTGACCACGTGCCTTAATGTTAAAGTGCTACAGGCTTTTCCAGTTCTTTGTCTTTCAAATTACCGAAATGCGAAATATGCCTTTGGACGGTCTAGATCTTCCTGTGATCTGATGGTCCAGATCTTATTGGGATATCGTGAATCAAGAATTCATGAACCTTGATGACGAGCTCTTCTGACTCCTCGATTCGCTGATCTCTGATTTACCGATGGCGCTTTTCTTTTGGGAAATTTCTCGATTCCTTTGATCTCTACCACGCATCCTCCTATATTGGACGGTCCTAGTTTCTCCTCACGATTTTGCGATTTGATATGTTCCAGACGTCTCGTCTCCAAGATCTGTGATTTTTCGAATCCCATAATTTCGATGGACTCTCCTATCAGGATTTTTTCCGAAGGCCTAAATCTCTGCCACGCGTCCCAACAGATGGACGGCTCAAATCTGCTTCGAGGGTTTCACCCTGGAGATTCCTGATTCCTTGTTTTGACGAGATGACTTCAGCTGGGCCCCATAACAGGCCTTTCCTCCTTTTGGGATTTCAGACTTCATAATTCCAAAATGCTTGTGCTTCTTGTCCTCAGGATTCATGAAATTCTGAATCCCGATATGCCGATGGGCCTTACATTTTAGGGACCTTTCCCGAGTCCTTGGATTTAGGCCACGTGTCCCCTCAAGATGGATGGTCCACGTCCTTTCGCGATTTCAGGACTTGCGACTCCAAAGTTTCTGTCAACTTGAAAACCCCGGTTGCCGAAACATCGACGGTTTCCTCGATGTCCGCCACATGTCCAAACAAATGGACGGCTGTGATCTTATCGCTATTTCACGACTTGCGATTTCACGAGTTTAGAACTCTTGTTGCGATGATATTTCAAAAATGCGAACTCTGAAATGTCGATTTGACGGAACTTGGATCTGCTGCCACCTATCTTCTCAGATGGACGACTAACAATCTTTTCGAGATTTCGCGATTTGTGATGTCGCAATTTCGCGTATCAGGGTTTTGGAGAGCAGTCTCCTTCGCTCGTCCAACTCCTGATTCCTGATTTTGCGATGGGAAAATATTGACAGCTGACGATCTATCTTGATCCAACGGTCCAGAATGACTCAGAATTTTGCGATTCACGAATTCTCACAACAATCTTCTGACCTTTACACCTTGCGAGTCAACGAAATGCCAAGATCTCGCCATGTGTTTCTTGATTGATGGTCTAGATGATGTCGAGATTTTGTGACTTCTCAAGTCCAAAATTTCTCCTGTGTGCTCCAGAGGACTAAGCCTCGTGTGCTTTCTCGCTGATCTAATGGTTGTCGGTCCTCTGTGCAAGATCTAATGGATGAAATTCTTTCACCTTTTTCGCGCTCTTCTCGTCCCTTCTAAACTGCTTTCCCTCTCTGGATCTATTCGCAGGACGAATCTTACGGCCTCAGTGGCTTTTCTTTGCACACTAGATGCATTCTTTGCTAATGTGGAAGAAAGATTCATGAATCTTTCAAAGATTTGAAAGAATTTCACGAATTCTTTGATCTATGCTACAATCTTTGACAGATTCGAGCGATTTCCAAAAATCTTTAAACGATTGTGCCTTCTGTAGCAATCTTTCACAAATTTGAATGAATTCCGTGAAATCTTCAACGTTTATGCCTTCTTAAGCTCTTCTTCATGAATTATTTAATGATTCTTGAAAATTGTACAAGAATCTTTAAAGTTTCTTCTTCTGCACTCTCTTCTTCCTTCTCGTGTTTCTGCTCCTTCAAACTTTCGAGCGTAGTATGCTCTGCGACCTCGCGTGAGCTTCTTATGGAGATGTTTAGAGAGTATTACGGACAACTTCTTCGTGGAAGTTTCCTGCAAGGATATTTCAAGAGTATGATGGACAACTCTCCAAGCCTTGTGAAAAGTATGTGTCAAATGCTTCTCGAGATCCGTGAAGCTCTGCACTGTGAGGATCGTGTTGCTCTCTAGCCTGTGTGAAGAGGCTTACTACTGTAGCTCCGATACCATGATAAATTGTGAAGCAAGAGATGCAGAGAGAAAATAATAGAACATTATATTATATGAAGAAGAGTACAATGAGAAGTAAGTCTGAAGAAGTACTGAAGAAGTACTCAAGAAGTTACAATGCAATGGGAAATAGCTGAGCTAAATAGGCTCAAGCAAATCAAGAATAGAGAGTACAGCTGGCCAAGATAGCTGGTAGTGTACAGTCAGACTGTTGAGGTTACATTATATTTAACAAAGCGCTCTTAGAGGAGGGGAAACATGGGAAAAATAGGAAACAATAATGAAATTCAATTGAATTATGGAGAAGAGTTGCAAAACCCAGTGCATCTGTCTCCATAGTACTCAATACTTAGGTCAACGTTTCCATAGCATGCGATGGAGAATGTGTGGCTGATGGATAGTCGATGGTCAGAACCATGCCATAACCCTATGTACGAAGGGAACGATGTGTCGACCTGGATCATGTGATCCAAATTTAATCACAGGGTTGATTTCTAAATGGTGTGACCATATGACATGTATTGTTTAAATGTAATACAATACAGTCACAGTGATAAGACATTTCTTGAACTGAAGAAATAATGTACAGTGTAGCAATCATACATTGTTTTATACGCTGAGCAGGTAGAGGTTCATCATGAGGGTTTGGACCACTACCCATATGTTAGGAGTTGACTTGCTTCTGAGGAAAAATCCTTCTGTATAAATATATATAAGACACTTATGAGAGAATTGTATTTCAGTTGTGTATCATTGCGAATATTGTATTCTAAGAGAATAAACTGTGAGAGAAAGAAGAGGACATTACAGTGGGTGTGTTTTAGGTTGTATCCCTTCATTTTGATGGATAATAAAAAAGAAGGACCGGAAGTATCCCACACTGGCTGAACCACGTATATCTATGTCTCTATTTTACTATGTATCTTTTGTATTTTATTTCTACATTTGTTTTATTTTATAGCTCTACGATCTTATTTTTCTAACAAAACTTATGTATATTTTTCTAATAAAACTTATGTGTCTAATCTACAATAATCACCTTAATACTCATTATCTTTTATACATAAAATTTGATACCTTTAATTTCTTCCCATATTTGTTTTCCGATTGTGAAATTTATATTTGTGATCAACACATTGATTTGTTTATTTTTATAAGTTTTAAATGATCTATCATTATTTGAATAGATACATCAATCTAATGATGGGTCCTCTCCCACTATGCAAGGAACCCATCATTTTGCTCATTCACCTTCATCCTTACGCAAGATATCAAAATTATTCTTCTGATGTGGATTGGGTGATTAAGACAGGTCTAAGTATTAACGTTCTACCTTTTATTTATTTATTTTCCCAATGTTTTATCTTAGTAAATTTAAAATAAAAAAATTTCACTCGTATAACCCATCCCTCCATATGATACCATTGTTGTTCAAGTGACTATGAAGACTAAAGGATAAGAAAGGTATTTAGGGTTCCTTTCCTGAAATGGAAATGGAATGTAATCATAACCTTACACATTAATCATCATTTTAAATTATTTTAGGAAAATTATAAGTCGTTCAAATGTATAACAGACATTCAAATTTGTATATGTATTTCCATTATAATTTTATCAAGGTATAGCCTATTCCTAGGATTGAATAGTTCCCTCTTTAATTTTCTATGTGGTTTCATTTAGATGGTATAGAAAAACATGAACTAGTTAATCCAATTATGTATAACAGTATGCATTCTAGGAGTTTATTGGAATTTCTATTTTACTTCTCTAGCTAAACCATCTAAAATCATGCAATCTTTTATTATAATTAAATATTACTTGCATACAATTATTTGAGTATTTTCCTTTGAAAATACATTGTGAACATATATCCATTTTGCTAGTGTAAAATACTCTACTAGTTATCCAATAAAATTAATACAACTATTGAAATTTAACAAACAATTTTATGAAAAACCTAGAATATAGAAGGAGTAGCCAAATTCCACCTATCCTTAGAATTGATGATTCAAATCACTTGATCCAATCAACCCCAAGCCTGATCATGAATCCATAAGGGAGAGATGAGCCTCATGTTCCAACAATATTTTTTTTTCTTCAACAATTGGCTAACACCTCAGTGCTCACACAACAACTTCTTTTGTTATCTTGTTATGCATCAACAAAAAACATTTACCCATGAATCCTTCCTCTCACATGGTAAGTAGCATCCTTCCTCCTCACACATGTGTATATATTCATTTTCCAAATTCTTAGTTTCATCCAAGCTCTTTTCCCTCCTAGGGAATTTTCGCAGCACTCGAAATCCGTGATTTTCACAGTGTGTCAATCACCAAAATTTACCTTTGGCACATGTCCTTTCATGCCCAGGGTTAGCTCCAACTTGTTCACCACTCACGAATTCATGATCATCTCTTTTAACTTGGTTGTTCCTTATGTCCCCTTTATTAATTAAATGAAAAATACTTGTATCTTACATCTGTCCACATTAAAGGATACTTGGTAATTTAGTATTTTTCCCATAATTTAAATTAACAACAATCACTTTTCTCCTACTAATACTAAACTCGAATTTTCCACTTAAGGAAATAATTTAACTTAATAAGTAATTTAATTTGGGTATTACATACTCTCCCCCTTGGACTTAACACTGTCCTTAATGCTACTGCTTATTCTTTATGGTCATTCTTGAAACAAATATGGATATGTCTTTCTCATGACATCCTCCAACTCCCAACTAGATTCGTCTTGACTGAAGTGCTTCCACTGCAGTTTTACCTGGACGATGACCTGATTCTGCAACATTGTTTCTTTCTTGTTTAGAATGCAAAAGGGTTCCACCTGGAATTATCTTTTTTCTTTCCACTTGTAACAAGTTCCAATCAATTAAATGAGTAGGGTCATGAACATATTTCTTTAATAACGAAATATGAAAAACATTATGAACTTTTAAATTTTTTGGTAGTGCTCGCTCATACAACACTAGACCAATTCGAGCTAGTACTTTGAATGGTCCACAAAACTTTGGTGCCAACTTGACACATCTCTCAAGTTTAATGAACTCATTTTCACTTTAAATATCAGATATACATGGTCCCTCAAATTAAATTCATGATGAAGTAAGTGTTGATCCACGTAACATTTATATTTATCTTGTGCAACTTTTATATTATGTTGAGCCTTTTTAGAAATCAAATCCATTTCCTGTAACATATTTGGTGCAACCATGATCTGATCAACTGGATTGTCCCATATAATAGGAGTTGTACATTTTCTGTTGTAAAGGATTTCAAATGGAATCAATCTGGTTGAACACTGATAATCATTATTGTAGGCAAATTGTACTAAATGTAAGTAGTCTTCCCATCTTGTTGGATTATCCATAACATACATTCTTAATATGTGTTCAATAATATGATTAGTATGTACTGTTTGTCCATCGATTTGAGGGTGGTAACTGGTACTAAAGTTTAATTGAGTTTCAATACCTACAAATAATTCTTTCCAAAAACTTGGAGTAAGCTTAACATCCCTATCACAAATTACCTTCTTTCGTATTCCATCTAATAAAAAAAATTATTTCATAATTTTTTTTGCAATATGAAGAAGCTTGTAAGTAGATTTTAGAGGAATAAAATGTGCATATTTACTTAATTTTTCCACCACTACCATAATTGAATAATGTTTTTTTTGAGTTTTTAGCAAACCTATAATAAAATATATTGATCCATTTCTATTCTGTAATGTACCTCAAAAAGTGTCAAAAAAAATAATTTGTTTGTACATTTATCCTTGAATAGTTTCGAGATTCAAGCAGGTAAGCTTTATGTTATATAGCTTGAGTCTGAAAGTTTGTTAGAGTCCTTACTGTCATCGAATGTCCTTGCCATTCAATTTAAATTTTTCTAATCGAATATATAATAAGTGTTTACTCCTCACTTCAATGTTTTTTTTTAAGTCCTGTAATTATAATTACTTTCCTATCTGTTTGTACCTATAACACTACCACAGTCTTAACATTACAAATGACTTTGGGAATTTATGGCCAATTCCTTACACATTAGATCCTACAAAGAAACATTACCATATGTTTACAATACACACGACTTTGAGTTTTATGGCCAAAGCCTTGTGCATTAGATTCTACATAAAAAAAAACATTACCATATGATTACAATACACACGACTTTGGGTTTTATGGCCTAGGTCTGATGCGTTAGTCCATACACATATTCATACGATGAAAGGGACCAACAGACTTCGGTAAAAGTAGTATTAGTCTATACTCTATTGCAAAAGTTTAAATAAAGGCAGACTCCTTTAGTTTTAAATGTATCTGGATACTGAATAGTGGTTAGGTAAGACCCTTTTGATTAAACTCAGAGTATGAATATTTCATAACTCTCCACCCATGCTTGTAATCCTATTCGGCTCCACCTATTCGTAACGTAGCGTCAATGGTACATGTATTAACTACATTCATTGTGATTTAGGGTTTAGGTCGATATGCACTTACCTATCTTGTTCGACTCCACCTATCCGAACGTAGTGTCAACTGCGCACTGTATTAACTGCACTTACTGAGATTTAGGGTTTAGGTCGATATGCACTTACCTATCCTGTTCGACTCCACATATCTGAACGTAGTGTCAACTGTGCATTGTATTAACTGCACTTACTGTGATTTATGGTTTTAGGTCTTATACACACTTAATCTTGGCCAAGGCATTAAAGGAGGTAGGGTATATGCTGTAATTGAGGCCATCACCTGATCTGCTATCCAATGTGGACATGACAAGTCCATCTCATCACCTGGTCATTCGTGCCTGAGGACTTCATTCTCCGAGGAAGGAATTAGTTAGGTTGATGGATTTTGTTGTCGAGAGATCCTCCAAAATTCTAACTCTGTGACCAAATTTCTTGGCGAGGAGAACAACAGTGAGGTTTTCTCATGGTGAAGGCGGCATCACTATCTACCCTACTGGTAAGGTTCTTGTTACTTTTGTAACTCTAGTTTTGAGATTTGTGGCTGAGTTTTTTTCTTCCTCTTGCAACCACTATGGGTAACCTACGCGCCGTAGTGATTATACTCTCTGGAAGTGGTTATTCTTTCACTACCAACACTCAAGGAAAGTTCTGGAGGTTCCTCCCCTCTGCTAAGAAGTTGTATTATGACGTCCTTATCTGTTCTGTAAATTTCCAAAGGGGATGGATACCTCATTCCTTTGTTTCTTGGTGTTGTTGCAAGTAGATTGTCTCTAGGGCGTGAAGTTTTTCTCTCTACTTCACTATCCTGTATCGTTGTTGGGTATTGAGCTCCTGTGGGGTTCTCCCGAATTTCAGTCCAGAAAACTTCGTTTAATATGGTGAGAACGTTGCACTGTGGCTCTAAACCCCATCGAGGCTAGTTATACTCTGTTTAGTATAGGGTTTCCCAACCTAGTTCCACTCCTTTCTACCTGAAAGGGAACCATTCACTTGTATATCATCCTCACCAATCAACCCGAAATCCCAAGGAGAGAGTTCCTAAATGGGCCTTTCCTAATAGTGGTTTTCCCTTTCTTTTTTAACCTTGGTTTAAAAGGTACTTATCGGTTCAAAGGTTTTATACAATATAACTAGTAAAAGTTTATGGGTTCTATAATGGCTTACTGTGGTCGGTCGATAGGCTGAATCGAACCGTGTTACTTAAATCCTTTCTTTGAAATGTTACGAGTTCTGTAATGGCTTATTGTGGTCTGACGAAAACCGTGTTACTTGAATCCTTTCTTTGTAAATCTTTAAAGGGAGGGGTACCTATCTTTAACGTTTATGTTCACTGTATCTTGGATTTTATCTCCTTATAAAGATTTCGTTTAGTATTTTATCTGTATTTTGTCTGTACCTTAGAATATAATCAATCATTGTTTGATGTCTCTAGAATCGATGCTGGAACTACTGTTAAATTTACAAAAGTCATAATCTCTTGTAAAATTTTGTTTTGAACTGGATGTTGTAACTAATGATGGGACCCTATTTTGATGCGAGGGTACCCATGAGCTTAATGAAGCTCACTCCTCCCCTTTTTTGTTGGCAGACGACCATGGCTGGGAGATGGGTCATGCCCATGAAAAAATCTAAGATAAGTATGGTTCTGTCAACGATGTATTTCCATTCTATAGATAATTTCTTTCAACCTCCTTTCGTATAATTCTAATATTTCAATGGTATGATTAGTTACTAATTTTTTATTTATACGAAATTTGCAGGGTCCTCGTCGGTAAGCGGATTTGGATATCCGCGTCTGTCCTTGAAGATAAAGGTACTCGAGTTCCATGCTCGTAACCCTCACAGTCTCATTACTTTGTTTTTAGAGGAAGGGCAGGTTCCCTTTTGAGTCCTTTTATTTGCCGTGTAGGTCTGTTCCGGTTTTGGTACCATTGATTAAGGGTAACCTGTCTTGTGATGGAAATTTCTATGGTTGGAAAATACAACACTGTATAGGATGTTTATTTGTTTCAATTCCAAATGAGATATGTAATATAAATTCTTTAAAGAAATACAGGGTTTCCCTTCTGCCTGCTTGTATTGGCATACTTGTTATTTTATTAGTTTAATATACTAGCTCCATACTGGCTACTTCCTCGAAAGGGTTTTGAAAGGAAAAGATGCTCGGCTATTGTCGACTATATGTATGTCTTGTTTATAGTAGATTCCAAATCTCATGATGGTAAATGAAATTCAATTTGCGCTTACTGTTCTTTGTGTTTAAAGGCCTTCCTTGGAAAATTCTAGGTGATTATGTTTTATTTACACAGTTATGAATTTACTCAGGTGTATGTTAAGTTTCGGGATGTCACTTCTCCCTTGGGTTTTCGCGCCTCTAGTTTTGCTAATTAAACTGTGTTAATCCGATTTATTCCAATTAGTTTCTCAACATTTCAACCTACAACTTTTCATTAAACATCGGATAATATAAAGTTGTGTAATTGTTGTAGGTGGTCTATAATAACTCTTGTACTCACCAGGTCACCTCTGTATTTTAAATATATATATATATATATATCCACTATGAAGTTTTCCATTTGCATTCAATATGTAGGTAAACTCAAATATGCATTGCAATTTACTTCTAGGGTATTTAAGTACAATGCTTCACCTTTCTACAGTAGTAATCAAACCATAGCACAAATCATCTTTAATAATTGGTTATGCATATCCTTTCAGCTAGTATGCTTTCGGGGACTAGTATTCCTAACAGTGATGAGATACAACAAGGAAAATCCATTTCGATCCAGTAGAGAAACACTCTAGCAGTTCCTAAGTTTCAATAGGATGCATTTGATATTGTGTCCTTGATATTATTCCTAATTAGAATCAACATATGCATTTTATCAAGTATGTAACCATTTAACATTCAACCAGAGAGGGGACATAAATAACAGATCTGAAATAATACGCTAAAAGAGAAAGGGAACAACCACGTTCCTCCCAACCGTAGAATAGGGCAACCAAACTACTTACCTGATTCACCCCTAGCCTGACCATGAATCCATGAGGGAGAACTTGGAAGAGCTTCTCCTCAGCAATGTCCTGCAGCTCCAGCAGTTTTCCCTTGCCTTACACTCAAGTAGTGTTCATAATAGCAAGTAAATCTATAGACTCCTTCTGTAGCATACTTGGCAGTGTCCTGCCTCCTTACATATGTTATTTATCAATTTGCCTAGGTCTTCTTTCCCTCCCTTGGGAATTTTTGCAGCTTTCTAAATCCCTGATTTCCAGGGGCTACCAATGGCCAAATCACTAATTTTCCACTTGTAACAATCAACCTAGAGGTAGTTCCAATATTTTCCCCACTCATGGAGTCATGGTCAGCTAAATTTAACATATCTGTTCCATTTGTCCTCCTGTAATCAATATAAAATATTATGTTTTCATACAAGTGTCATATTCAAATAGTTAGTTGGGTCAAATTAGGTCTCTACCCAATAGTCATAATAATTAATTACAATCTACAAATTCGAAATTAGGAATTGCCATAAATGGAAAAAAAATTCCGAATTCGAATTTACTAAAAACAGAATAAATTTCCAGCAAATTTTAAATTTCAAAAATATTTTATGTTTCGGGATGTCACATCCTTTCCCCCTTCAATAAAACACTATCCTCAGTGTTCGTTCCTTTCCTGGAAAAAGATTGGATGAGATTTCCGCAAATATCCCTCCAACTCCCAAGTGGCCTCCTCAGGACTAAAGTGCTTCCATTGCACCTTTACCTGAGCGACGACTCTGTTCCAAAGTGTTATTTCTCTCTGGTCTAGAATGCGCAGGAGTTTCACCTGGAACCCGCCTTCAGGTTCCACCTGCACCAAGTTCGAATCAATACTATCAGTAGGGTCATGAATATACTTTTTCAGCAATGAAACATGAAATACATTATGAATTCTTATATTAGCTGGAAGTGCAATTTGATATGCTACGGGTCCAATTCGAGCTAGTATCTCGAAGGGCCCACAAAACCTGGGTGCCAGCTTGGCACAACTCCCTAACTTCAACGAGCTATTTCGGGATTTGACCTTCAAATAAACATTGTCTCCCACTTAAAATTTCAAGTGTCTTCTTTTCTGATCTACATAGCTCTTCTGTCTATCCTATGCTTCTTTCAAGTTCTATTGTACCTTTATTACCATGTTCTCCATTTCTTGGAGCATCTCTGGTCCAACCATGAGTCTGTCAGCTGGGTTATCCCAACTAATTGGAGTCGTACCCTTTCTGCCATACAGTATTTCAAAAGGGCTCAACTTAGCCAAAGTTTGGTACCCATTGTTATATGCAAATTCTACCAAGTGCAGGTAGTCCTCCCACTTGATCAGTTTTGTTGTTACGTACATGAAAAGAATATCCTTTATGATATGGTTTGTCCTTTTAATCTGTCCATCTGTTTGTGGATGATAGCTCGTACTAAAATTCAAGTTAGTGTTTAGCCCTGCAAACAATTCCTTCAAAAAAGAGGATGTAAATTTTACGTCTCTGTCTGAAACCACCATTTCAGGAATACCATGCACTCTAAAAATTTCTTTCATGAATATTTCAACAATTTTTATAGCTTTAAAAGTAGACTTTACAGGAATAAAGTGTGCATACTTACTGATTTTATCGATTACAACCATGATAGAATCATTTTGTTTTTGAGTTTTAGGCAAACTTGTTATAAATTCCAGTGATATAGTCTCCCATTTCCATTCTGGTACTGGTAATGGCTGTAATAGGTCGGTTGGATGCTGGTACTCAGCCTGAACCTGCTAACAATCTTGGCACCTAGCCAAGTACTCTATTGTTTCTCCCCTCATAGTAGGCCAGTAAAATAATTTTCTGATTACTGTTATTGTTTTCTTGTAACCTGCATGGCCAGAATACGATTTCTTATGCACTTTGTCTAAAAATGTTAATTTTATCTCTGTTGAATCTGGTATGTAAAGTCTTTTTTTAAATTGTAATAGTCCCTTCTTGTCGATACTTCGATCTGGTTTATCTGAGTTTGCGATATTGTTTTGAAATTATTTCATCATCTTAGTGTAATTTCCGTCGTTAATACCTGTCGTCCTTATCCTTTGTTCCAGATCACTTTTTGCCCTGTTGATATTTATCTCAAATAACCCATGGACTCTTCTGCTTAAAGCGTATGCTACTTTATTTTCCTTACCCTTGTATTGTCTGAGCTCGAAGTCAAATTCGCTCAAGAAGGCACTAGTGCATTTGGGTCAAATTCCAACAGTGCGTTCGTCGTAATTGCCACTTTCTATTGTCGGAAGAACGACAAACCTCGGATCCCCTCAAACGTCGTTTCACAGGATGTCTCTTTTCCAACGACAGAGTTTTCGTCTATATTGCGACGTTATATGATGCCATGTGTCATCATAAATTTGATTTTCCAACCCCATATTGACGTCGTAAGACCGATGTCTAGGTCATGGCAAGAGCGGCGTTTCAGACATGGCAAGAGTGATGTTTCAGTCATGGAAATAGAAACATTTCAGACATGGAAAGAGAAACGTTTCAGTCGTGGCAATAGCAACGTTTCAGACATGGCAAGAGTGGCGTTTCAGACGTGGCAAGAGAGACGTTTCAAAGGTGGCAAGAGAGACGTTCTAAAGGTGGCAAGAGAGATGTTATAAACATGGCAAGAGAGACATTTCAGAGGTGGCAAGAGAGATGTTATAAACGTGGCAAGTGAGACATTTCAGAGGTGGCAAAAGAGACGTTCTTAAGGTGGCAAGAGAGACATTGTGGAGGTGGCAAGAGCGACGTTTCAAAGGTGGGAAGAGAGACATTTTGAAGGTGGAAAGAGTGACATTTCAGAGGTGGGAAGAGAGACGTTCTGAAGGTGGGAAGAGCAAAGGGACGAGGTATCAGCTCTGACGTGGTGTTTCCTCTAGGCCTAGAATAGACTATGTCTCTCAAACAGAATTGGATGCAAGGGATAAAAGTAGTTAATCAGGTGAGTTTTACAGAATTTGTAAAAAAATTGCATGGTTTTGCCCTACTCAAACCATCTTAATAAAAATTTCTAATAGTCTAACCCTCTAAATGAAATCATTTTCCCTGCACTGTCATTGTAGTCAGCCTAGGCATTTAGGAAACAAAATATGCTACACAAGTTATTGTTATCTCTCCTCCATGTGGCCAAAGGAGTTAAATATCTAGGTTTTCAGTGATAACCAATCAAATATAGATTATGGCTATATAAAACAATAGAAGCCAAGGCTTCATTATGGTGTTTCATATGGCTATCCAAGGGTGGAAAATTGGTTTTGGTCATGTCAGTGTTTGAAAGCATACCTGTGTATTGGATGTCCATTGCACACATTCCTAGAGGTATTCTCCACAAAATAAGGAAAAAGTGCTTCAGTTTTTTGAGGATGAGAAAGAAACACATTGAATGAATACCCTGGGTAAAATGGCCTAGGATTGCTAAACCTAAAGATGATGGAGGATGGGGACTCAAAAATATGTATGTTTTCAATCAAGCCTTAGCCGAAAAAAGTCTGTGGAGACCTATTTTCAATGATTTGTGATGAGAGATTATGAAGAATAAATACTTAAGAGGCAGATTTGTGGAACACTGGGTAGGGATCGAAAGGATAGAGGAAAAAGGCACATTAAATGTTTGGAAATTCATGCTCAAAGTTTCTCCTCTTGTAAGAAAACGGATTGCATGGGATATTGGGAATGAAAAAAAAAACAAGATTGGAGAGAATCCCTAGATAGGGTGTTGTGGAAATTTTAGTTTGTCTGGTCCATTACTTATCAGATTGCATAATCTAGATATTCATAATCTTCAGGATGTTGCATCTCCAAGATTAGGAAGATTTTAGGATTGGAAATCCGCTACGTTTTTTGGACTAGATGGGCATATGGCTAATGAATGGGATCAATGTATTATTGTTAAAACATGGTGCAATCAAGTTATCTGATCAAGATGATGGAACTCAAGTGGTCCAAAAATAAAGCATCAGGGATCTTGATTGCAAAAATAGGGTATCAAGCAAGCATAGAGGTAGAAGTAAGGGGTGAAAACCTCTGGTCATGCAAAGTAATATGGAAATCAGAGAGCCCTTTAAAAATTAGAATCCTCCTTTTGTTGGCTCTAGCAAATGGGATACCGACTTGGGATAATGGTCAAAAGCATAGTTGGCAAGGTCCCCACTGGTGTATATTCTACAAATCAAACAATGAAACAATTGATCATCTATTTGTCCAATGTTCCTTTTCAAGTTAGTGTAGAAAGAAATTATTTGAGGCACAAATGGATTGAATGACATACATAAGTGGGATAAAGCCAGTCTGCTGGACTATTTTCAGAGTTGGTATAACGATAATTCTTCGGTCAGTGATAGAATTTTACCTTGCTCTATGCTCTGGGGCCTATGGCTGTGTAGAAACAAGATGATATTTGAATCAGGTGGCACATATGATTAGGGTCTCTAATGATGGAATCTTGACGCCTCATCTTGAAAAGGCTGCTAATATCCCCAAAGTGATTGCTATTAATCAGGATATAGCTAGGAGATTCTTTAGTAGTAGATTCTTCAACCATGTAATCTAAGGATCCCCAGGTAATTGTGATGCAGGTGCTCTCCTTTATTTAAATTCAAGCCATATGTTCTATTTTAAATATGGTGCTGGTATTGGCTCAAATAACATACCCGAGTTTTTTTCCCTCTGGATTCTATTAATAGCAGTCATAGATAATGGACTTGGAAAGCTCCAAGCACTTAGGAATCCAAGTTAATTATATACTAAGCAAATGGAAGAAGCAGAATTGAAAATCTAGCTTTAAATCACATAAAAAATAGAATCTTGAAGTCATCTCTTTCACTCATATCCTCAGAGAAGAAAATTCACAAGTAGATAAATTGTGTAAGGAAGCACATTTCATGCAGAAAGGAATGCTTGCAAAGCTAAATTTCAAGACCAACCTGTTAATTTCAAACTTCTTTGAACACTTTTTTTTAATTCGCAATGGACTTCTTTGGTGATCCAAGTGTTTAGATGAGAGGCTTAACAGAAGGATTTGACTTATTAGAGGTCTAACATATTTTTTTATCGTGTTTATCAAAGGGTCTGTGTACAGATGATGTTCATCTGTAGCACTGGACAACACTTCTGGGTAGTCATATAAACTACCTGTTTAGGAAGCCTTATAGGCTAGACTATGTATATTCTGATTTCCTATTTTGAAATGTTGAATAAAATATTTTTTTCTTGGGAATATATATATATCATTTTCTCTCTGTCAGATCTTCAAATATTTCCTTCGATCAAAGTTATTCAATCCAAGGTTTGTGTTTTAGTTTTATGATGGTAGAATTTGAGAAATGAGGTCTCTTTAAGCATTCTTTTTAATCTCTTCCTACAACATTGTTGGAACTCTAAGACTCAGAGGATCCCCGCAAAAGAGAATACCCAAAAACCATTTTGCACCAAATATATGGGAAGTTATTGGTTTGCATGACTATCATCAAGGAAGCCATTAATAACATCTTTTATTAGATCATATTCGAGACTAAAATGCATAATGTAAAAGTAAAATTGTTGGAGATTCTGGATAGTATTATTAATGAAAGTATTAAAGTGTTACAAGAAATGGAAAGTTTGATTCTCCAAGAAATGCCCTACTGGAAACATTGGAAAATGAGAGAAACAACAGGCCACTGGTTATGAAACTCAAGTAACTAAATTTAGGGGTGAAACAAATGGCTCTAGATCCATGCAATGGGATGAAACCATTGTTATTGCTACTCCTGAAATCAGTTCTCGGTTAATAGCAGCTACCTCTACTACTCGTGGATATGCCACTAAATCAATTTAGATCACTTCTTATGCCTTCGCTTTGGCTGGTGGTTCTAGATGAACAGGCCAACCATGTCACTCCACTGGTGGTGGTGAAATGTTTAACTTGTCTTTAATTTAATCAAATGAAACTACAGGTTCAACCTCGACTATATGAAGTTACACCTCAATAACAAAAATCTATTGCAAGGTATCAAATCTGGAAGAGATGCAGGCTAGCGAGAACTGGCATCAAAGGCAGGGCATCTCTTTTCTTCATCAACGCACGCTTGATCCTGCC
>SNQJ01S0111642.1:13405-28621 GCA_010110895.2 Picea sitchensis | reverse complement strand
CCTTCTAGGCTTACTCCTAGGGAAGCCAAGGGGGGTAGTCCCTAGTTGCTAAGTTAATTTTAAGTTAATGATTCTAGGAGTTAGTTTTAATTTGTTATAGGCCAAAGGGGGGAAAGCTAGCCTATGATGACAAGCAGCAATGCAAAGTGCAAGTCTAATCCATCATAAGAGTCACCCCTTTTCCTAAGTCTACTAAGACTAGTGCCTATGTTGGGCAATGGGGTCGACTAAGGTTTGAGGGTGGTTCAATTACAACAAATATTACAAGTAAAGTAGAAATAGACTACCCCAAACCACAGATTATAACTTAAACAAAAGAATCTCTGAGTGTTGCAAAGTTTACAAGATTTACAAATCAGATACATAAATACATAAGCCAGATACAAGATATGCCAATGTAACAAGATGTACAAGATATAAACAACTTACATAGATAAGCCAAGCATTCCCCAAATGGCACTTACTCCATTTGGACTGCCTTCACTGGCAACCAACCACAAAAGAATTTAAGGATCAAAGGAAGAATTGCCTCCCCAAGTGGGATGCTCAAAACTTCTCGGATCCACACCACGATAAGCAATTAGACAAGATATTCAACAATTAAATTAACTGCTCATGTAAAAGGGGACACAAACATATAGTTGCAACAGAGATAGATAAACAATGAGATATTCCACAAGTGTGTTTGCCTATGCATACATCTAAATCCCCCCAAACATACACATGTGATCTATGCAACTAGGTGTTGTAATTGCTTAAAGATTTTACAAATTTTAATTACCCTTCCCCCTAGACTAGGTGTGTGTCTCAATCTTCCTCCTCCCCCAAATAAATGCCCGGTGCTCAAGATAGTAGGGCTACGAGTCCCTACCCTAGCTTCCAAGGTCAACCCGCACCTAGTAAGAAGTAGTCCAGCCACGGGATCTCCCCAACGAAACCACGGGACGGTCCCCCGCCACTACCACCTGGACTGGCCTTCAAACCCATTTTAGATGGTGGAGGGAGATGTTTGAGGCCCCTAAAATGTTACTAAAAGTTGTTAGGACCCGCGGGTGGGTCTTTAAGTGTGTTGGGTTGTTTTTTTACAAGTTTTAGACCTTCAAATTTTATCTTTTTAGCGTATGGCCGTGAGCAAAAAGTGTATAAAACGAATGCTTGCAGAGTGTAATCAAACCACCATTAACATATCGATGAATGAAGAAATAATAGCACAATGTTATACCATTAACCATGAACCATATAAAGAGAATGCTGCAAGGTATTAGACCATTTAACCATGAATTATTTCACACATGAACTGAAAAACTGGAGATTGAAGCGTATGTATTTTTGCAAGATAGAAACGTGAGTGTGAGTGCCTTAAACCATGAACATTTTCAACCACAAATATTATATCATCTATGCATCATAACCATCAAGTGCAAAAAGGGAAGTAGGACGTGAGCTCAAGATGTATTATGTTTAACTGTGAACAAAAAAAATGAGCATTAGGACGTCTAACATATGCAACATCTAATCATAGGCGTGAGATAACTTGTGCAAGACGTGAGAAAAATGATGTGATCATCATAACCAAAACGTGAGCTCAATAAGTAATTGTTAAATCATGAAATAGGTCGTGAGCTCAAATGTGCAGCATGTGAAAGCATTTAACCACTTAATGTGAGATGGTGTGTGCAAGACGTGGGCATCTTAGGTGTGCAAAATGTGAAGCATTAAAACATAAGCAAGAGACTAAGCATGTAAGATATGCTTGAAGTAAACTAAGACGTGGGTGCTCAATCATGAACCAAGGACGTGAGTACAAGTGTTAAGTGCTCATTCATGAACCAAGGACGTGAGCCTAAAGATATAATTTATTAACCAAAAACAAAGACGTGAGCATTAGAGAAGGAGTGCTTAACATGAAGAAGTCGTGAGCTTAAGAGATATTCCAATAAACACATTATCCATCCATGGCCGTGAGAATATAACTTACAAAGGAAGAAGAAGACGAGTTGCCAAAATGCAGTCCTAAACTAACCATACATCCACATGTACTTGTTAAGCTTACGAAAGTAAAAGAACTTGAGATTGAAGACTTAGCAAGATAACAAGAGGATTTTAGACCATATCTCTAACATATGCATATAAGACGTAAATGGCATAGTAACTAGATGAGCTATAGCATTTGAGATTGAATCTAAGCTATTAACCATTTACCAATGAGGGCGTGAGCATATGAACTGAGAAACTTGAAGGAAATTAGAACTTGCAAATGATGAAAACCAAATATGTTCTAGCTACTAAGCATATAACTCATCAAAAGTTGATTTCCTTTAATGCCAAGGCGATTTTGGGGATGACTACCCCAAGGTGCCGGCAAATACAAAAACTGAAACAAGTAAAAATTTATTTTCCTTAAGCCCGGGGCGATTTTGGGGATGACTCCCCCAAGGTGCCGGCAAAAATGAAAGACAAAATTGAATCAAGAATTAATTTCCTTTAGGTCGAAGTGATTTTGGGGATGACTCCCCCAAGGTGCTGACAAGTTTAGATTAATATCCCTAAGATATGACTGCACAGAAAAGAAGGGCATTCAACCTTCGTTCTCTAGCGCCGGAGAGACGGGGAGAGAGAATGTCAGGTAGGCTCCTGGCCGACTGCTCAGGCAGAAACTATCTTAGCAATATTAACCGAAAGAATAAAAAATTTAATTGAATGACTTAGGAATAAAAAGGAAAACAAAGCCAAGACGATTTTGGGGGGTTGGCTAGGCCAAGCTCACTCCCAAGGTGTCGGCAATAAGTTAGTATGTTAAAATATACAAGAAAATCAGCAAAATCATACAAAATATACAAACTATATACAAGGAAAACGTTGGAAATTCGTTACCCAAGTGAGATATGCTTCGGTGAAGGCTTGCGGACGAATTTGGGCAGCGTTTCCCCTTGTTGCTGGTAAGTTTCTGCAGAAACCAACAAGCAAAGCTTGCTGGAAATGCTGAAAAACAACAACAAAAGTCAAAGAAAATTTTCTTCTTTAACACAGAAAATTTTCATACAAAAATCTGCAAGAAAAATGTGATATTATTGACCTATCTAAGAGTGTTAGTATGCTGAAATAAAGCTGGAAAATGTATGCATAAAGAAAATGGATAACATGAAAGAGCTAGGAGTTTGAGTAAGGAATAAGGGTAGACTCTATCCGAATGCTATCCCAATAATCCTATTGACGTGACCTGCAAAACTCAAAGATAATGGTGAAGCATGGAAATAGATAGTCAACTTGAATAAAACCTAGAACGAAATACTTGCAAATCCTAATCTATTCAAGGTGAACATAAACTAGCAAGTGATACTCTTCAACTAGTCTACCCAAGCAAAATGCTTTGAACTCAAGATCTATTTGCTACAACACCATAAACTAGAAAAATACAAGTCACCTCATGTGTAGAAAAAATCCAGAATACTCAAAGATCTCCTCATAATCCTCCAAAGTTTTTCTCTATTATTCCAAAATGTAAGAGTATTGGAGTTGTACTTCCTCCAAAAACCCTCAAGAGCAATGAGTGGATGGCTTGGTGGCAAGAGCAAGAGGGTGGGGTGAAATTTCAGCAGCATAACAATAGCTCAAAGAAAGATGATCAAATGAGGAGGGTAGGGGTCTCTTTTATACCCAAAAAGGCAAAGTGAGGGGCCTTAGATGAGTGCCATGTGTTGGCAATCAAGAAAGAGAGAATACTCTAGAAGGGGGGCGCCCTTCTTAGGGTTTTCTAAGTGGAAAGGTGAGTTGGAAAGGCGTGGGGCCCAAAGGGAAGAGAGAAGAGGCTAGGGGGGGCACACCTCTCATGAGAGGGGGCCCCACTTTAATATTTATGTGAAAAACTAAGGTTTAGTGAGAGGGGGGCGTGAGTTAGAGAAGGAGGGGCGCCCCACATGCATGAGAGTGGGACGTGGGGTCCACCAAATGGTGAAGTGTCAGATTAGGAAGGGCGCACCTCACTTATGAGGGGCCCACTCAAGGTTTTAGGCAAAGATATTAAGGTTTAAGTGAAGAAAATTAAAGTTTGGGTAAGTGAGGGTCGTTTTTCCCCTTAGGGCAAGGGAAAAAAGGGTGTAAATGAAAGTTAAGTGGGTAGATTAAGGTTTGAAGTGGTTAGGATGGGTTTGGGTAGGTTAGGAGGGTCTAACTTGCTCATTTCCACCTCACCACTAACTCACTAACTCAAAATTACAAAGATTTTGACATTTGACTAATGTCACCTTAGCAATTAAAATTGTTGTTTTTGACTGACTCTGACTCTAAGTGGACAAACACATAGTAAAACTTGTCTGACTGAGCTGAAACTTGGTCTATGGGTGCAGGGGGTGCCGTTCCATTTATTTTGAGCACAAATACCCCTATCAAAATCCCAAAGACAAAGTTTTTACAATGTTTGCTCAAAAAAATAATTAATTAATTAAATTATTAATATTTTAATTAATTAAAAAAAAACCTATCTAGACTCGACGAAATTCCGCGAAACTTTCTACACTGTCTAGCATGGTCATTTACATCATTCCTAAACAAAGGTTACCTAAGGACGAGACCATTAAAGCGCCTTTCACCACTTTGGAGGAAATTATTGCATGTGTGGAGGGAAAAACTCAAGGGAAGTCGGCCAGGAGCTTGTCTGGTCGACAACCTGAGAATAAAAAACCCTCGGTGAAAGGAACTCCCTTAATGGAAACATCCCAGGCACCTGACCTAACTATGATCCATGCAGACTTATTACATTATTAACCCATGCAGGGGTGCGGAAATTTCGTTTACAAAAATTTTGTGCTGGAACATCAGACACCAAGTAGAACCAATACTGTCTTCAACATAGATAAATACTTCATGGCACATGAGTTGACCCCTAGCTAAATAGGCGGTCAACAGGTTCCATCTCCTCGACTATGTCTTCATTCTGCTGATTGACAACTTGTTCCCTTCTTTTTTGTGAATTTTCAGTAAAGATCTCAAGGGAAACTAATCTCTCCAAACTAAAGGCATCTGGGGTAAAGGGATGTCCTTTCCTGAACAAGGAGATATTTGCCTCAATTTTTATAGCCATGTTATAAGCTTTTGTGAGTGTTTTTGGACCTTTTTTATCGAGGAGGAAGCTCAAATGCCCCAGAAGTGCATTGGTAAAGAGATACACAAGGTACTTGTCTTCAGGACAATGGATTTTAGAAATATAGTATAGAAACATCTGAAACCTAACTCCGAAAGCCCTAACAGTTTCATCCTCAGTTTGTCTTATGTGTTCAAGTCCTTTAAGTAATAATTGGATATCTTCCAATTTCATGCCCCAACTCATGGGAAAGGTTTCTTCAAATTGGTCCATAGATGTGATGCTAGTGGCTGGAAGGTTATCATACCATCTTCTAGCATTTCCATGTAGAGTGGCAAAGAAAAGCTTCATTACCAAGTCTTCTGCATCATCACTGATAGGGTGGAGTTGAAAGAAAGCCCAAACATTTCTCATGTGATAGTCGAGTCTTTCCCCATCACTACCAGTGAATCTAGGCAACCACTTTTCTTACTTCGGGGGCATTTGTAAGGGGTATCCCAGGATTTCGCTCATGTCTAAAGGTTTGAAGTTCCCCGGGTCCCATTGAGAAGTCATAATTGGCTTCATCATCAGTGGAGTTGCCAGATAATTTTCTTGAAATTATCAAAGAAGTAAGGGAATCACCCTAAGTGGAGTCGCCAGGTAAGCTTGTAAGATAAAGGCTCTTGAGGAAAGGTTGACCGAAAAAGTGTTGTCTTGAGGAGAATTGACTTAGTGTTCCTCAGAAATGACGCCAAAATGTTATCACACAGTTTTTAGTTAAGGTAAAGGATGGATGAAGGAAAGACAAACTGGCGCATCTGAGACTATCCCACCATTGTCACCTCAATGGGATAGCTCTTTCTGTTTAGGGAGGTAAGGCCCAGGGGAGACGTCCCCGGTGACCTGGGGTTTTGAGAAGGCAAAGGATTATGGCTAAGTAAATTTATTCCCCCTCACAAGTCATCATCGATCAGAAAGTCCGGCTTAATAGCCAATAAAGATAAAAGATAACCGGAAGTAGTAACCAAGAAGTGTACTTGCCTGTGACAAGGCAACATACAAACTATACATGTGCAAGGTTACTTGCTGGTTAGTACTTCATATAATCAATGACTTTCCAATAATAAGAAATTGAGAAATAATATTGATGAAGTAAATCAATGTTGTGCATTGGCATTGATTACAATATATCACTTCATAATAAATGCTAATGACAATCAATGTAACAATATCAATGTCAAGAAACAACGCCTTAGCTAATCATTCAATTGCTTTTAAAGACAAATAAATGCTACAATGTATAAGTATAACACTACTGGATTATAGCAGCAATAGAATTAGTAAGTGTTAGTGTAAAATCTATGGTTAGTAAGAGTTAAAGGTTGTTCAAAGTTTTGGATGCGTGTGCGATCAAAGTGCTCAACACACGAAGTCTTAGATCAATGCGCTACTGGGGCATATGGAGTCAAAAGAGGCTGCGAAGGTTAAAGAACTAAATGATAATGAAAAGACCAAAGACAAGAGGGTTAAATGTTGAGGTGTTGCTAAGGCAAGGCCTCAACAATGAAACACTAGGGGAAAAAGGCTCACTAAGGTGTAGAAACCCTAGGCCTTAGTGCTCTCTCCTCCTTCTTTAGCTTATTGGAAAGATGAAATCGTCTAGCTTGAGTGAGAATTTATAGGGCTAAAGACAAGAGAGTTAGAAAGTGAAGTGTTGCTAAGGCAAGGCTTCATCAAACAAACCCTAGCGGAAAACGACTCATCAAGGTGTAGAAACCTTAGGCCTTGATGCATTTTCCTCCTTCTTAGCTCAATAACAAGGAAAAAACGGCTAGCTTAGAAGAGTATGGATAGAGTGTTGCTATGGAAAGGTTCTATCTTACTTCAGTAAATCAAAATAGATCTTAACTTGCTAGGGACATTAGACAAGGACCTTAGCATGTGCTTGTCACCTAGGGTTTAATTCAATATTTTATAATAACAAATGAAAGTAAACAAAACCATAACCATTCAATTAAGAAGTCTTGCAGAAATTCACTTACATAAACCATTCATTCAAGTAGCCAAACCCTAGTTGTAAACCTTGCACTAAGAAGAAATGCCAAAAATGTCAAGAAAATGTCTCCTTCAAAGAGTGTGCCTCAAAATTTCATCCAAAACCCTAGAATAGGGCGCAAATTTCAGACCTCACAAATGTGTGAGTGAAAGGTGATGAAAATATGAGAGTAAAAACCCTGCATACCAATGACCTTAATTACAATTTAGGTCATCAAAACGCCGACAAGGCCAAAATACCAAAATAATAATGTTTTACATTAAATTGTCATAAATTAAACCCTAATCAAGCAAAAGAAAGGCGTCATGCCCCTTCTAGGGTGACGTTATCCCTTTCTAGGGCAAATGCAGCCTCCTGGAGAAAAACGTTAGTCCTCCTTGGGCTTCTCCAACCCGCCACACATGCCAAACTGCCATGACTGTCTCCCAAAACGTCCATGAAGCTAGATGACATCATGAGCCTCCTCGGTGACGTCTTGGGCCTTCCAAGGCCAACGTTCCAATGAAGAGGGCACAACCCGCCTACGTAAGGCTCTTTTAGGGTGCCTCTGTGGAACATCCTCCTCTTCTCCAGTGCAAACCCCTTTGTCTTGTCTCTACCCCCTGCTGGGGTCTCAACATCCATCTGGTGGGCTCTTCAGCCCCATGGAGGTCCGAACTAATCATCTCCCCATGTGTACCTGTCCAATGTGGTACCTATCCGTCGAGCATGATCCTGCACATCAACAACTACACCCTCCATGGACTCATAAGTCACAGGGATCATAGCAATGTCAATCACATCTCATTATCAATATTATTAAACATGTGCATAAAACCCCTTTTACCCCNTACCCCTATCTTTCTCCCAAAGACGAAGTTTTTACAATATTAAGCTCAAAAATAATTAATTAATTAAATATTTAAATATTTAATTAATTAAAAAAAAACTAACTTAGACTCGACGGAATCCCGCGAAACTTCAGACACTGCCTGGCATGGTCATTTACAATAATCCTACAAGGTTACTCGTTGAACGAGATCATCAGAGCGCCTTCCACCACTTTGGAGGCAGCCTGGGAGGGAAAAATTCCGGAAAGTTAACCTGACTAGTTAGGCCACATTAACCCCCTGAGATTAAAAAACCCCCGATGAAAAGAACTCCCCTGATGTCAACATCCAAGGTACATGACCTAACTATGATCCATGCAGGCGTTATTACATTATTACCCTCGCAGAGGTGCGAAGATCCCGTTTACAAAAATATAAGTGCTGGTGTTTAAAAACACCCAGTAGAACCCTGCTGTCTTCGACACAGATAATCTTCATGAAATGAGTTGACCTTTGTGCTAACCCAGTGGTCAACACAACCCGCCACACATGCCAAACTGCCGTGACTGTTTCCCAAAGCATCCATGAAGCTAGATGACATCGTGAGCCTCCATGGACTCATAAGTCACAGGGATCATAGCAATGTCAATCACATCTCATCATCAATATTATTAAACATGTGCATAAAACCCCTTTTACCCCAATCAAGTGCTCAAGGACATTATACAAATCTACAATACAAGTTTGGAGGAGGTGACACGATGTCCTATTGGGCTAGTGTCCACTGGAAAAGGCATGTTTCCGGAAGATATTAAATCCAAGTCATGTAAATGGGTGAGGTGGATAAGGGATGTCTTGAGAAGGGGTGCAGTGAAAGCAGGGAAATGCACAGCTTACTTGTGGGTGCCTTTGTAGAATGTGAGTTGCACCTGTCCTGGATGCAAATTTTTCCAAGCCCATTCATGCCTTTTATTCTTTATTGATTTTTCTTCAAGAAGCTAATCAGGGGACACTGCCCTGGCGTGGTGACCAGTGGTGGCAATGTTACCCACAAGCACTTTCACGAAAATGAGAAGGTTGGCTCGTGATGAGACCTCCTTTCTCTTGGACATGCAACCAAGAGCCACTACCCTGGCATGGTAACTAGTTGCTACTAGTGTCATACCGCTAGGTTCCCATGGACCTAATAGGCTGGCTCGTGATGAGACCCCCTATCCTTTGACTAGGTCTTGTTTTATTATTTTTATGGGTCCCTCTTGTTTCTTGATGAGAAGCTTTTTACTGCTTTCTCAGGGATCCCTGGGTGAAGAATCTCAAGGTTTTAATTTTATTCATTTATCTTTTGACAACTTGCTTTTACCTTCTGGGCCTTTAGCCCCTTCTTCCCACAAGGCAAGGTGCAACCCTTAAATGATTGGCCAACCCAATGCTCGGACAAATGTAATGGGATGGATGAGTGGGAAGCAAGATGAAAAAGTGGTAATATGACGGGAGCGGACGATGACTTTTCATAAATCCCCCCAGTGGCAACCCAAAACCCAGTGGATGGTTTATAACTAGGGTTTGGCTTGATAAATACTTGGTGAATGTAAGTGAATTTCTACAATCCTTCTTTTACTTGAATGGTTATAGTGTTTTACTTGCATTTTGTTAATGAAATTGCTGGAATAAACCATAGGAAATATACACATGTTAATGTCCTTGTTTTAATTACTTTCTACCTACTAGATTATGCCAAGGAGTGGTTTTCTCTGTTGAAGTCATTTCTAGGGCCTTGCCATTGCAACACCCTATTTCTTGTTTGTCATCCTAGCCGTTTTTACTTTGTCATTGAGCTAAAGAAGGAGGAAAACCTACTAAGGCCTAGGGTTACCTACACCTTAGTAGCCATTTCCCCCTAGGGTTTGATGGTTGAAGCCTTGGCTTACCAACACTTCATCCATCAAATTCCTCTTGTCTTTGGCCATACTATTATCATCTTGTTCCTTCAATTCTTGCTGCTACATTTGACTCCATTTTCCCTATGGATGCAGTGGTCGAAGACTTCTTGTTTGAGTGTTTTGATCGCAACTTTCAAACATCCAAAATCTTTGAACAACTACTGATACGTTCTAACCCTAGCTTAGATTGACCTTCTAACCTCATTGCTGGTATTATCCATTTGAGTTATAGTCATACTTTGCAACATTTAATGCTTCTTTAAGCAATTGAAAGATTGGCTAATGCATAGTAGTCTTTGCTTCTAATGAATGTTGGTATTGTGACATTGATGATAAATCATTCTTGCTCATTTTGAAGCTTCTTTAAAACATTTTATTGTGAAGTGTTGTATTGTGATTATTTCTACTATACATCTTTGCTTACTTCGTCAATATATTATTCAATTGCTTTTATTGAGAAAGTCTCTGATCATATGAAGTACTAACTAGCAAGTGACCTTGCAAATATAGTTTCATGTTGCTTTGTTCCGGGCAACCAAACACACAGGGATATTTTAAAAAAGGGATTATTAGGAATTTAAATGTTGCCTTTGACTATTTCCCTAGCGCTCCTTTTACTATAGATGTGATGGCAATAGATGCTTTTAGAAATTGAGGTATCATATTCCACAAGGACCTTATAGAACACCTGGTTGGAAGTTTCCAAGACAAGTGGTCATACCTCACCCTGAAGGAGGATTCTTCACCCTGCACAGAGAACCCTTTGTAGGATCCGTAATTGAAACCCCCGACGAACCAGATGATCAGCTCATGTGTATTAACAATGGCATCGATAATTGGTTTGTCCAAGAAGGAATTTTAGGGGGTGATACTACCGAAACACATGAGGGATTATGGACTTTAGAATTTGATGGATCTCATTCAAGTTCTGGGTCAGGGGTTGGGATTGTCTTGCCAACTCCTTCCCATGAAACCTTCTATTACTCCTATAGACTTGAGTATCACTGTACAAACAACATTGTCAAATATGAAGCTTTGATCCTAGGTCTCAACTTGGAAATTGATAAAGGTATCACACACTTAAGGGTAATAGGGGATTTAGACCTCATAGTATCACAAGTGTTACTAAACTTTGCTACCAAAAATGAAAAGCTAAAGAGGTATCGTGACCTTGCGTGATCCATTTCAAAATATTTTAAGGCGGTGACAATCAAAGTCGTTCCCTGAGAAGAAAACCATGTGGAAGATGCCTTGGTTGTTTCTGCTTCTACCTTGCAACCTTGTGATGGTTCACTCTGAGACCTATGTAAAATGGAAGTCCTTTTTAGAAATTCTATCCCTGATTGGCAAGTCTTTGAAGATGATGACCAAATCATTATGTTCATGGAAAATAACAAAGAATTCACCGATACACAAATAAATTTCCTCGTTGATTACATGGACTTGGATGTGGTGAACCTTCAAAATAACATCTTGCCTAAGGGATGTGTCCCTTTAGAAAACCTCTTTGACAGACACGATGTTTTCAAAAGAAAAAAGCCCAACAAACAAATAGATGAATCCCTAGAATTCAACATTGGTACGGAAATGGATCCAAGGATGGTCAAAATAGGGAAAGGAACCACTGAGAAGGAAAGGATAGAAATTCTAGACCTCATAAGAGAATTCAAAGACACCTTCGCTTGGAATTACGATGAATTAAAAGCCTATAGAGGTGATTTCATCTAGCATGCTATACCTTTGACAACAAGAGCCAAGCCTTTCCGACAAAAACTAAGACACATCAATCAAAAATTGGCAAGCCAAATACAAAAGGAACTCCCAAAGATGGTTGATGTTGGTATCATAGCTCCCATCAGGTACTCATCATGGATGTCAAATTTGGTAGTTGTTCGAAAGAAAAATGGTGATATACGTTTATATGTTGATTTCTGAAACCTAAACCAATTATCCTTAAAAGACAACTATCCCCTCCCGAATATGGAACATTTGTTACAGAGGGTTACAGGGGTAGGGATGATGTCCAATTTGGATGGATTCTTTGGTTACAACCAAGTCTTGCTTAAAAGAGAAGACCAACTTAAGACGACATTTACCACACCATGGGGAACTCTTATGTATTTGCGAATGTCGTTTGGTCTTATGAACGTCGGTGCTACCTTCCAAAGAGAAATGGATTTTTCCTTGAGAGATCTCATTCAAAAAATTATAGAGATTTACCAAGATGATCTCACAGTTGTATCAAAGGAGAGGAAAGACCACATTTCACACCTTAGAATTGTTTTTGAATGATGTAGGAAGTATGGTATCTCCTTGAATCCTAATAAAATTGTCTTCGTAATAGATGAAGGGAAACTTTTGGGTCACATAGCCTCAGAAGGGGGAATCTCCATAGACCCTGAAAGGATCCAGTGAATAAAGGATGTTCGCCCTCCAGCCAACAAGAAGTCCTTACAATCCTTTTTCGGAAAGACAAATTTCATTCGAAGATTTTTCCCAAACTTTGCCGAAAGGATAAAACCCATGAGTGCTTTACTATAGAAGGATTTGGTCTTTAAATGGGATGATAAATCCATCAAATATTTTGAAGACATAAAGGACGCTATCTCCCAAGCCTCGGTCTTGATCAACCCAGATTATTCACGATATTTCATAATATTCTCTTTGCCTCCCATGATACCATTGCAGGTGTCTTACTGCAAAAGGACATTGACGATTATGAACACCCTGTGGCATTCATGAGTAAAGTCCTTAGGGATTCTGAGTTGAATTATTCCATTACTGAGAACCAAGCATATGCCTTAGTGAATTACAACAAAATCAAAGCTTATGTCCCTTACTCGACAATAAAGGATGTTTTATCGCAACAAGATTGTATGGGTACTTGGGGCAAGTGGGTCTCCAAAATCCAAGAGTATGACTTGGAGATAAAACTCACCAAGATTATAAAGGGACAAGGTCTGGCCTAGATGCTGATCGAAAGCAACCAAGAGGCCATACAAATGGGAGAAAGTGAATAGATAAATGTGGTGGTTAGTGAATTAGAACACGACTAGTGGTATTCTGATATCATCTACTACCTTAAGAATTTATCATGCCCCGATCACCTAGTGGACTACAAAAGAAGGGCTTTGGGACTTAAAGCTATGAAATACTGTCTAACCTAAAATGGCCTTGGTTGGAAAGACCCTAATGGAGTTCTCCTTAGATGTGTCAACCAAAAAGAAGCTGAAAAATTGTTGAAGGAATTACACTCTGGATTTTGTGGCGGACACTTTGTAGCTCGCACTACTGCCCACAAGATCTTAAGGGTTGGGTATTATTGGCCAACACTATTTTCTGATACTCATTGATATGTCCAATCTTGCCAGCCTTGTTGGTACTTCTCTGGTAAACCAAAACTACCAGCACAACCTCTTAAACCCGTAGTAGTAGAAGCTCTTTTTCAACAATGGGGTTTGGGTTTCATTGGAGAATTTAAGGATAATTCAAGTAATGGTTAACGGTGGATCTTAGCAGCCACGGATTATTTTACTAGGTGGGTAGAGTCTATCCCCACAAAGAAGGCCACTGAGGAAGTAGTCGTGAACTTTTTGGAGGAACAGATCATAACTAGGTTTGGTGTCCCATCCAAGATTACCACAGACAATGTCAAGGTCTTCAGCTCCCATGCACTAGCATAATTTTGTTTCAAGTACGGCATTGTCCTATCTCATTCCTCCAACTACTATCCGCAGGGGAACGAATTGGCAGAATCTAGCAACAAGAACCTTATGAATATTATCAAGAAATGCGTTAGGGAAAACAAGAGGTCTTGGGATAGCAAAATCAAATATGCATTGTGGGCAGATCGAATAACAATGAAGACCTTGACAGGAAGAACCCCTTTTGAGCTAGTGTATGGATTAGAGGCAAAGCTTCTTGTGAACCTCCAAATCCCCATCCTCCGTTTTGCTCAACAATATGCTACAGATGGAGAAGCAATCCAAGGGTGAATTAACCAATTGATAGAGTTGGATGAGTCTAGAAGAAACGCCCTAAGTCAAATGGGAAGAAACCAAGAGAAGATCAAAAACACCTTCGATCACAAGGCGAAATAAAGAGATTCCACTGAGGGAGATCTCGTGTTGTTATGGGATAAGAGAAGGGAGAAGCTTGGTATGCATAAGAAGTTGGATGGGTTATGGACAGATCCTTACAAGACATGAGTCATGCAGGGACAAAATCTTTCAACCTAGGAACCGTGGAGGCGGAAGCTCTAAAGTTACTAGTGAACGCTTTGCACATCAAGCGTTACTACCCACCAGTAGCATGACAGGTAAGTGCAGGTAGGTAGGCATTTGCATTCATTATATATACCATTTGCATTTCATGCTAGAGTAGTTTGTATTCACATTTGTATATATGTTTTCTTTCGTTATATATATATGAGCTGGGGGTGATATCACCACCCCAAATGACTGCTAACAGCTTTATGTTGAGATCAAGCAGGTTACAAGTGATACCAAGAGATGATGAGGTTCTCATGCACTCTATGGTGAGCACATGTCCTCGAGTTGGAGCCATATGTTATCCCCTGCTTTAGGAATAACTAAGGAGATTATGTCTCGAGGCCCACATGTCCTAGACATGGAGTACCAAGAGCTATATCGACTTGAGAATGGCCCTGGATGGCCCATCTTTTCATTCTTCAGCGCCTCTACTTTGTCAGCAACAACAACATCCATCACCTCGGCTTGGTCCTGTAGCAGAAGTGGATCTTTCTCCATGAGGTAATGAGTCTGAGTATCATGGTATGTGTCACTCTGATCCTCAAAACCTTTGAATATGTGCATTCGATTCTTCTTGTTTCTAACGGGTGTTTGGATCTTATACCTATCCGCTTGACCATATCTGCGGGGAATGATAGGATGCCCTAGTAATCTTGTGACCATAGGTTTTGAGTTGCCACTGGGGGGATTCATGAGAAGCCATCGTCTGCTCCCACCATACTTACCACTTTCCATCTTTCTCCCGCTCATCCATCCCATTACAATGGTCTGGGCATTGGGTTGGCCATGTTATCCCCGATATTAGGGATAACTAGGAGATCATGTCTCGAGGCCCACATGGTCCTAGACATGGAGTACCGAGAGCAGGAGCGACTTGAGCATGGCCTTGGAGGGCCCATCTTCCTTCTTCTCAGCCAGACTTGTCCTGTCAGCAGTACCAGCTTCCATCACTACCAGCCTGGGCTTGCATCAGAGAGAACTCTTGCTCCATGAGGTAATTGGTCCGAGGTATCATGGTATGTGTCATATTTGATCATTATAACCTTCTTATATATGCATTAGGTTCCTTTCATTTCGA
>SNQJ01S0111642.1:0-12536 GCA_010110895.2 Picea sitchensis | reverse complement strand
AATGCTTCTTTAAGCAATTGAAAGATTGGCTAATGCATAGTAGTCTTTGCTTCTAATGAATGTTGGTATTGTGACATTGATGATAAATCATTCTTGCTCATTTTGAAGCTTCTTTAAAACATTTTATTGTGAAGTGTTGTATTTTGATTATTTCTACTATACATCTTTGCTTACTTCGTCAATATATTAGTCAATTGCTTTTATTGAGAAAGTCTCCGATCATATGAAGTACTAACCAGCAAGTGACCTTGCAAATATAGTTTCCTGTTGCTTTGTTCTGGGCAGGTACATTTCTGGTTCTTATTATCTTTATTGGTTGTTTAGCCGAACTTTCTGATCAATGGTGACTTGTGAGAGGGAAACTTTTACTTGGCCTTAATCCTTTCCCTTCTCAAAACCCCAGGTCACCGGGGACGTCTCCCTTGGTCCTACCACCCTAAATAGAAAGAGACATCATGTTGAGGTGACAGTGATAGGATAGTCTCCCATTACACCTTTTTTTCTTCATTTGGCTTTTCCCTTCCATCAAAGTACAAAATTGTGCGATAACATTTTGGCGTCGTTGGCGGGGAACACTAAGTCAATTCTCCTCAAAGACGACATTTTTTCGGTAAGCCTTTCCTCAAGAATCCTTATATTACAAAGCTTATTTGGCGACTCCACTAAGGATGATTCCCTTATTTCTTTGATAATTTCAAGAAAATTATCTAGCGACTCCATAAATGACGACCCGTAGTGGGCATCAATACTTACCTCTTTCTACTACTGTGGTCTCTTTTACCCCTACAAATCTTGTTATCTCTATAAACTCTCCTAAATGGTCTCACAAAGAACTCTTTGGTCCTTTTGACTTGGCTAACACCCAAGGGGGATTACATGACCTACCCAAGAAGGATGATTCCTGGATAGCGAGGTTTTTAGGAGAAAAGGGATCATGTGGTAACTCACATTGGACCAAGTTTTGTGAGGGGTTTCAATTTCACCAATCCGAACAAGAACACCCTGATGTCTTTATGAGGCTCTTTGAAAGCTCACTCATTGGGAGTGATAGAGTCTGGATTAATGGTCTCCCGAATGGAGGCATCAAAACTCCTGAAGATCTTGAAGGAACTTTCAAAGTAAGGTTGTGTAAACAAGAAAATGAACACTATTTTTATTCCCAGTACATCCATGTCTGCAGAGGATCCAACAAAAGCATTAGGGATTTCAATGATAGATTCAATCTTCTCCTTAAGAAACTCTGACCCAACTTCAACTCAAAATATGTTATTCTCCAACATTATTTGGACTCGTTAGAGGGAATTTTGCAATTTACCCTCAAGCATCGGTCACCTGCAACCTTAGATGAAGCGCAAGATTTTGCTTCTCAAATTGAGGAAAACCTTAAGTTTGAGGACTCCCTCCATCAGATTAACCTTTTGTACAACAATGACCCCTGGGGATTAAATAATGAAGTTGTTACAGAAACTGAACCTAACCTCCCTGAGATCCTTGACATGAGACCCAGTGCTCTCCCAAAATGGAGCACACATTCCACCAATATACAAGATGTTTCCTTTTTCCCTCAAGAAGAAGAACCTCCTGAGAAAGTAGAGCCCATTCAAAACATATTCATTTCACACAAGGGTGAGGATATTGAAGTTTCCCTGCCGCAAATTTACAAATATGACCTTCTTGAAGAAGTTTCTCCTTTTTTCCACCAGGTAGAAAACATTGGACCAAAGTATGGGGAGGCTACACCTTTTTATGTCACTCTCCAAATCAATGACTCCCTCCTTCATAATTGCGTCTTTGACCCAAACGCTACAACCAACATCATGACTGAGAAGGTCATGCATCAGTTGGGCCTAAGCCTATCACAACCAAACACACAACCAAACACACAGGGAGATTTTGCAAAAGGGATTATTAAGAATTTAAATGTTGCCTTTGACTCTTTCCCTAGCGCTCCTTTTACTATAGATGTGATGGCAATAGATGATTTGAGCAATTGGGGTATCATATTCCACAAGGACCTTATAGAACACCTGGTTGGAAGTTTCCAAGACAAGTGGTCATACCTCACCCTGAAGGAGGATTCTTCACCCTGCACAAAGAACCCCTTGTAGGATCCCTAATTGAAAGCCCCGACGAACCAGATGATCAACTCATGTGTATTAACAATGGCATTGATAATTGGTTTGTCCAAGAAGGAAGTTCAGGGGGTGATACTATTGAAACACATGAGGGATTATGGACTTTAGAATTTGATGGATCTCATTCAAGTTCTGGGTCAGGGGTCGGGATTGTCTTTCCAACTCCGTCCCATGAAACCTTCTATTACTCCTATAGACTTGAGTATCACTGTACAAACAACATTGTCGAATATAAAGCTTTGATCCTAGGTCTCAACTTGGAAATTGATAAAGGTATCACACACTTAAGGGTAATAGGGGATTCAGACCTCATAGTATCACAAGTGTTACTAGACTTTGCTACCAAAAATGAAAAGCTGAAGAGGTATCGTGACCTTGCGCGATCCATTTCAAAATATTTTAAGGCGGTGACAATCAAAGTCGTTCCCTGAGAAGAAAACCATGTGGCAGATGCCTTGGTTGTTTCTGCTTCTACCTTGCAACCTTGTGATGGTCCACTCTGAGACCTATGTAAAATGGAAGTCCTTTTTAGACCTTCTATCCCTGATTGGCAAGTCTTTGAATATGATGACCAAATCATTAGGTTCATGGAAAATAACAAAGAATTCACCGATACACAATTAAATTTCCTCGCTGATTACATGGACTTGGATGTGGTGAACCTTCAAAATAACATCTTGCCTAAGGGATGTGTCCCTTTAGAAAACCTCTTTGACAGACACGATGTTTTCAGAAGAAAAAATCCCAACAAACAAATAGATGAATCCCTAGAATTCAACATCGGTACGGAAATGGATCCAAGGATGGTCAAAATAGGAAAAGGAACCACTGAGAAGGAAAGGATAGAAATTCTAGACTTCATAAGAGAATTCAAAGACACCTTCACTTGGAATTACAATGAATTAAAAGCCTATAGGGGTGATTTCATCTAGCATGCTATACCTTTGACAACAGGAGCCAAGCCTTTCCGACAAAAACTAAGACACATCAATCAAAAATTGGCAAGCCAAATACAAAAGGAACTCCAAAAGATGGTTGATGTTGGTATCATAGCTCCCATCAGGTACTCATTATGGATGTCAAATTTGGTAGTTGTTCGAAAGAAAAATGGTGAAATACGTTTATGTGTTGATTTTTGAAACCTAAACCAATTATCCTTAAAAGACAATTATCCCCTCCCGAATATGGAACATTTGTTACAGAGGGTTATAGGGGTAGGGATGATGTCCATGTTGGATGGATTCTTTGGATACAACCAAGTCTTGCTTAAAAGAGAAGACCAACTTAAGACGACATTTACCACACCATGGGGAACTTTTATGTATTTGCGAATGTCGTTTGGTCTTATGAACGTCGGTGCTACCTTCCAAAGAGAAATGGATTTTTCCTTGAGAGATCTCATTCAAAAAATTATAGAGATTTACCAAGATGATCTCACAGTTGTATCAAAGGAGAGGAAAGACCACATTTCACACCTCAGAATTGTTTTTGAATGATGTAGGAAGTATGGTATCTCCTTGAATCCTAATAAAACTGTCTTCGGAATAGATGAAGGGAAACTTTTGGGTCACATAGCCTCAGAAGGGGGAATCTCCATAGACCTTGAAAGGGTCCAATGAATAAAGGATGTCCGCCCTCCAGCCAACAAGAAGTCCTTACAATCCTTTTTCGGAAAGACAAATTTCATTCGAAGATTTGTCCCAAACTTTGCCGAAAGGATAAAGCCCATGAGTGCTTTACTATAGAAGGATGTGGTCTTTAAATGGGATGATAAAGCCATCAAATCTTTTGAAGACATAAAGGACGCTATCTCCCAAGCCTCAGTCTTAATCAACCCAGATTATTCACGATATTTCATAATATTCTCTTTTGCCTCCCAGGATACCATTGCAGGTGTCTTACTTCAAAAGGACATTGACGATTATGAACACCCTGTGGCCTTCATGAGTAAAGTCCTTAGGGATTCTGAGTTGAATTATTCGATTACCGAGAACCAAGCATATGCCTTAGTGAAATCCCTCAAGAACTTTAGAAACTATGTGGGTTACAACAAAATCAAAGCTTATGTCCCTTACTCGACAATAAAGGATGTTTTATCGCAACAAGATTGTATGGGTACTTGGGGCAAGTGGGTCTCCAAAATCCAAGAGTATGACTTAGAGATAAAACTCACCAAGATTATAAAGGGACAAGGTCTGGCCCAGATGCTGACCGAAAGAAACCAAGAGGCCATACAAATGGGAAAAAGTGAATAGATAAATGTGGTGGTTAGTGAATTAGAACACGACTAGTGGTATTCCGATATCATCTACTATCTTAAGAATTTATCATGCCCCGATCACCTAGTGGACTACAAAAGAAGGGCTTTGAGACTTAAATCTATGAAATACTGTCTAACCGAAAATGGCCTTGGTTGGAAAGACCCTGATGGAGTTCTCCTTAGATGTGTCAACCAAAAAGAAGCTGAAAAATTGTTGAAGGAATTACACTCTGGATTTTGTGGCGGACACTTCGTAGCTCGCACTACTGCCCACAAGATCTTAAGGGTTGGGTATTATTGGCCAACACTATTTTCTGATACTCATCGATATGTCCGATCTTGCCAGCCTTGTCGGTACTTCTCTGGTAAACCAAAACTACCAGCACAACCTCTAAAACCCGTAGTAGTAGAAGCTCTTTTTCAACAATGGGGGTTTGGATTTCATTGGAGAATTTAAGGATAATTCAAGTAATGGTTAACAATGGATATTAACAGCCACGGATTATTTTACTAGGTGGGTAGAGTCTATCCCCACAAAGAAGGCCACTGAGGAAGTAGTCATGAACTTTTTGGAGGAACAAATCATAACTAGGTTTGGTGTGAAATCCAAGATTACCATAGACAATGCCAAGGCCTTCAGCTCCCATGCACTAGCATAATTTTGTTTCAAGTACAGCATTGTCCTATCTCATTCCTCCAACTATTATCCGCGGGGGAACGAATTGGCAGAATCTAGCAACAAGAACCTTATGAATATTATCAAGAAAGGTGTCGGGGAAAACAAGAGGTCTTGGGATAGCAAAATCAAATATGCATTGTGGGAAGATCGAATAACAATAAAGACCTTGACAGGAAGAACCCCTTTTGAGCTGGTGTATGGATTAGAGGCAAAGCTTCCTGTGAACCTCCAAATCCCCATCCTCCATTTTGCTCAACAATATGCTACATATGGAGAAGCAATCCAAGGGCGAATTAACCAGTTGATAGAGTTGGACGAGTCTAGAAGAAACGCCCTAAGTCAAATGGGAATAAACCAAGAGAAGATCAAAAACACCTTCGATCACAAGGCGAAAGAAAGAGATTCCACTGAGGAAGATCTCGTGTTATTATGGGATAAGAGAAGGGAGAATCTTGGTATGCACAAGAAGTTGGATGGGTTATGGACAGGTCCTTACAAGACATGAGTCATGTAGGGACAAAATCTTTCAACCTAGGAACCATGGAGGCGGAAGCTCTAAAGTTACTAGTGAACGCTTTGCACATCAAGCGTTACTACCCACCAGCAGCATGACAGGTAAGTGCAGGTAAGTAGGCATTTGCATTCATTGTATATACCATTTGCATTTCATGCTAGAGTAGTTTGTATTCACATTTGTATATATGTTTGCTTTCGTTTTATATATATGAGCTGGGGGTGATATCACYACCCCAAATGACTGCTAACAGCTTYATGTTGAGATCAAGYAGGTTACAGGTTATACCAAGAGATGATGAGGTTCTCATGCGCTCTACGGTGAGCACATGTCCCCGAGTTGGAGCCATATGTTATCCCCCGATTTAGGAATAACTAAGGAGATTATGTCTCGAGGCCCACATGTCCTAGACATGGAGTACCAAGAGCCAAATCGACTTGAGAATGGCCCTGGAGGGCCCATCTTTTCATTCTTCAACGCCTCTACTTTGTTAGCAACAACAACATCCATCACCTCGGCCTGGTCCTGTAGCAGAAGTGGATCTTGCTCCATGAGGTAATGAGTTCGGGTATCATGGTATGTGTCACTCTGATCCTCAAAACCTTTGAATATGTGCATTCAATTCTTTTTGTTTCTAACGGGTGTTTGGATCTTATACCTATCCGCTTGACCATATCTGGGGGGAATGATAGGATGCCCTAGTAAGCTTGTGACCATAGGTTTTGAGTTGCCACTGGGGGGATTAATGAGAAGCCATCGTCTTCTCCCACCATACTTACCACTTTCCATCTTTCTCCCGCTCATCCATCCCATTACAATGGTTCGGGCATTGGGTTGGCCAAATATTTAAGGGTTGTACCTTACCTTGTAGGAAGAAGGGGCTAAAGGCCCAGAGGGTAAAATTAGCTGGCAAAAGATAGAAGACAAAGAATGAAACCTTGAGATGCTTCACCCAAGGATCCTCGAGAAAGTAGTAAAAAACTTTTCAGTAAGAAACACATGGACCCATAAAAAAAATGATAAAACAAGAGCTAGTTAGAGGATAGGGGGTCTCATCACGAGCCAGCCTATTAGGTCCATGGGCATGTAGAGGTATGACACTACCCACAACCGGTCATCACGTCAAGGTAATGGCTCTTGGTGGCATAGCCAAGAGAAAGGGGGTCACATCATGAGCCAACCTTCTCATTTTGGTGAAACGCTTGTGGGTAACATTGCCACCACTGGTCACCACACGAGGGCAGTGTCCCCTAGATAGCTTCTTGAAGAAAAAACAATAAAAATAAAGATAAAAGGCATGAAGGGGATTGAAAACATTTGCATCCATGACAGGTGCAACTCACCCTCTATAGAGGCACCCACAGGTAAGCTATACATTTCCCTGCTATCACTGCACCCCTTGCCCAGACATCCCTTATCCACTTCATCCACTCACATGGCTTGGATTTGATCTCTCCCGGAAACACCCCACATCCAGTGAGCATTAGCCCAATAGGACATCCTAGCGTTTCCTCCAAACTTGGCTTGTAGATTAGTATAATGTGTTTGAGCACTTGTCCGGGTAAAAGGGGTTTTATGCACATGTTTAATAACTTGATGATTATATGTGATTGGCATTGCTATGATCCCTGACTTATGAGCCCATGGAGGGTGTATCTGTTGATGTGCAGGACCATACCCGATGGATAGGTACCCTTATGGACATGTACACATGGGGAGATGATTAGTTTGGACCTCCATGGGGTTGAAAGCCCACCATATGGATGCTAAGACCCCAGCATGGGGCAGAGACATATCAGAGGATTTTCACTGGAGAAGTGGAAGACGTTCCACTAGAGGTAGCTTGGCAGGCCCGTACCCAGGGGGGTTGTGCCTTTTCCACCAAGACGTAGGCCTTGGAAGGCCCATGACGTCACCCAAGACACCTATGACATCATCCAACACTTATGGAGGTTTTGGGAAAAAGTTATGTGCCAAGTGGCATGTGTGGCAGGTTCTGGAGGCCCAAGGAGACCTAACGTTTTGCTCCAGGAGGCCAACGTTGCCCTAAAGGGGCCTAACGTCACCCTAAAAGGGCATGATGTCACCTTTTATGCTTGATTGGGGTTTTAATTATGACATTTAATGTAAAACAATATTTCGATGTAAAATTGGCCATGTCGACCTTTTGTGACCTAAAAAATAAAATTAAGGTCATTGCTACTGTATAAATAGAGAGCTAAAACTCTTTTTTTTCTCATCATCTTTCACTAACACTTGTGTGAGGTCTGAAATTTGCACCCTTCTTAGGGTTTTGGCTGAAATTACTAGTGCGCACTTGTTGAAGGAGGCTTATTTTGGTGATCTTTGGCATTTTTTTTGGTGGATGGTTTATAACTAGGGTTTGGCTTGATAAATACTTGGTGAATGTAAGTGAATTTCTCCAATCCTTCTCTTACTTGAATGGTTATAGTGTTTTACTTGCATTTTGTTAATGAAATTGCTGGAATAAACCCTAGGAAATAAGCACATGTTAATGTCCTTGTTTTAATTGATTTCTACCTACTAGATTATGCCAAGGAGTCATTTTCTCCGTTGAAGTCATTGCTAGGGCCTTGTCATTGCAACATCCTATCTTTTGTTGTTTTTCATCCTAGCCGTTTTTACTTTGTCATTGAGCTAAAGGAGGAAAACCTACTAAGGCCTAGGGTTACCTACACCTTAGTAACCATTTTCCCCTAGGGTTTGATGGTTGAAGCCTTGGTTTACCAACACTTCATCCATCAAATTCCTTATCTTTGGCCATACTATTATCATCTTTTTCCTTCAGTTCTTGTTGCTACTTTTGACTCCATTTTCCCTATGAATGCACTGATCTAAAACTTCTTGCTTGAGTGTTTTGATCACAACTTTCAAACATCCAAAATCTTTGAACAACTACTAATACCTTCTAACCCTAGCTTAGATTGACCTACTAACCTCAATGCTGCTATTATCCATTTGAGTTATAGTCATACTTTGAAGCATTTAATGCTTCTTTAAGCAATTGAAAGATTGGCTAATGAATAGTAGTCTTTGCTTCTAATGAATGTTGGTATTGTGACATTGATGATAAATCATTCTTGCTCATTTTGAAGCTTCTTTAAAACATTATATTGTGAAGTGTTGTATTGTGATTATTTCTACTATACATCTTTGCTTACTTTGTCAATATATTAGTCAATTGCTTTTATTGAGAAAGTCTCACATTATATGAAGTACTAATGCAAATAAAGTTTCATGTTGTTTTGTTTTGGTTTTTATTATTTTTATTGGCTATTTAGCCGGATTTTCTAATCAGTGGTGACTTGTGAGAGGGAAAGTTTTATTTGGCCTTAATCCTTTGCCTTCTCAAAACCCCAGGTCACCCGGGCCTACCACCCTAAATAGAAAGAGATATCCCATTACGCCCTTTTGTTTTCATTTACCTTTTCCCTTCCATCAAAGTACAAAATTGCACGATAACAGGGCTCATTATGGCCAAATGGAGTTTGGGTTTTATGAAAGCTCGTGTTGTCCATAGGGGGACAGTTGGGTTCATAGCTGGGTTCTAGGAGGGCAGTGATCTCAAAGCTTAAGTACTGGTGCGGTTAGAATGGGGCTCTGTGAGGTTGGATGAATCTAGTGCTCCCAAAGTCTTGGTTCCCAAAAGGATTTGATGGCCTCCCAAAGTCATTTAGTTTGTTTCTAAATCATAGTGTACTCTATTTTAATTGGGTATATTGGCATTATATTCCTGATTCTTTTAAATGAGATTTAAGCTTGCCTGTAACATTCTAGGAGGATAGGAGGATATCATATGAAGAATTATGCTTCTATTTTAATTTCTTCATTCATATGTAAACGATGCTACCTATTTCTTCCTTCTTCCTGTTCTTATATCAATGCTACCCTTAAGTAATAAAAAAATTCTTCCTTCTTCCTGTTCTTATATCAATGCTACCCTTAAGTACTAAAAAAATTCTTCCTTCCTGTTCTTATACCAGTATGTCAACAACGCTACCCTCAATTAATAAACAAGAACCAGTTTACAGAGTTCCATGGCCAAAAATCCATGTTATCATTTATTCATTTGCTAATTTGTTTAATCAGGAGGGACATTTGTTCTTTCTAGTGTCCTCGTATTGAAGTTTTGCAAATATTCAGCTTTTTTATCTTCACATATTATTTTTATGTTGACAGACTACTAATCTACGTGAGTGAATTCTAAGGATGCTAATTTGTTTAATCTGAAGGAACATTCGTTCTTTCTAGTGTCCTCGTTGAAGTCATGCAAATATTCAGGTTTTTTATGTTTGACAGATTACTAATCTACGTGAGTGAATTCTAAGAACATTTGTTCTTTCTAGTGTCCTCGTTGAAGTTATGCAAATATTCAGGTTTTTTTTTATGTTTGACAGATTACTAATCTACGGGAATGAATTCTAAGAACATTTGTTCTTTCTAGTGTCCTCGTTGAAGTTATGCAAATATTATGTTTGACAGATTACTAATCTATGCGAATGAATTCTAAGAACATTTGTTCTTTCTAGTGTCCTCGTTGAAGTTATGCAAATATTATGTTTGACAGATTACTAATCTACGTGAGTGAATTCTAAGGATGCCAGACAACTAAAACTAATTTGGATGAAAAGAATTTCTAGAAGAGAACATTTCTCGCACTTTCTCTTGATTGGCCTGAAACTCTTCATAGACTCTTGACGGACTATTAAGCGATCATAGACTCTTGACGAACTATTAAGCGATTGAGATACATTACATCCACGGAAGCTAAATTAATACTAATTCAGTATTAGAATCATGAAACTATGTACTTTGTACTTGACATGGTCTAAATTAAAATTAGAATCATGAGTAGATTATGTACTTTGTAATGAGATGGTCTAAATTAAAAAAATGGTATAAAATAAATTGGGGTTGTTTAAATGTTTTGAGATGTCTAAATTAAAAATGGTATAAAATAAATTAGGGTTTTTTAAATGTTTTAAGATTTGGTATTTTTTTATAAGAATTTGGGGATATAAATTTAGGTGAAATTTCAAAAAAAAATTGAACTCATAAATGAATTCAGTTTTCTGAAAAACTTTTGGGCCATTTCCATTATATAGATTTCAGATTTCAACAATTTCTCACCATATTTTAGTCAAATTAAATATGAAAAAAAACCAAAACCTAAAACTTTCAGCAATTTCTCACCATATTTCAGTCAAATTTAAAGTGAAAAATATGAAAAAAAATCAAAACCTAAAACTATTAATATTTAATTATTAAATTTTAATTCATTGAAAAATAAATATATTAATTAAATTTATGTTGATTGTTGATCCAACAATTTTTCACATCACTGAAATTTCATTTCATAATATAAAAAAAACCAAAACCTAAAACTTTCAACACTTTTAATATTTAATGATTGAATTTTAACTAATTGAAAAATTAATATAAAAATTAATATATAATTAAATTTGTTTTTCACATCANNNTTCAATGAAATTTCAAGTAATAATATAAAAAAAAAAAAAAAACCTAAAACTTTCGGACCTTACCTTAATAGTTGTTTCTAAGATTGGATGATAATATATATATTTTATCGAATATCTAATAACGGAGAATCTTATAAATAACGAAGTCTTTCCTTCCCTACCATAAATCACGTCCAATTACCGGGGGCGGGCCAAGAGACAAGAAATAAGAAAACCAAACCGTTCTCTCCTGCTATTTTGAGACAACGTAATTTTACGTGTCTGCTCCCTTTCAAAGCAATAGTAACGAAGTAATCACCCCTGACGTGAGGGCCTTTCAAGGCACCTGAAATCCCACGCACCTGAAAAATCAGCAATTTTTCACCATATTTCAGTTAAAAGTGAAAATATATAAAAAATAATTTTTTAAAGGTTGATCCAACAATTTCTTACATTTGTGAAATTTTTAAAGTGATAATATAAAAAATAAAAATATAAAAAACCTAAAACTTTTAGTATTTAATGATTGAATTTTAACTCGGTGAAAAATTAATATATTAATTAAATTTGTAATGAATGTTATCCAACAATTTCTCACACATTTCAGTAAGTAGATCAAGATAGGGACCCAGTCACGGTGGGAGAAGTAATGGGAAAAAATAAAAATAAAAATAAAACCTAAAACTTTTAGTATTTAATGATTGAATTTTAACTCGTTAAAAAATTAATATATTAATTAAATTTGTAATGAATGTTATCCAACAATTTCTCACACATTTCAGTAAGTAGATAAGATAGGGACCCAGTCACGGTGGGAGAAGTAATGGGAGAAGCAACAGTGATTGACCTTGTTTTCTAGCTCATTGAAGTTTGCCGCACCGCGGGCAGGTAGGGTCGATCAAATGATGTTACTCGGTCTAGCTTATTATTCTTATTATAGAAGCAGATTACTCTAGCAACAACCGAATAGCTGCTGGTATACCACCCTTTAGGGATTCACATTACATAAACCAGTGGTTATGGAAACTGGATGAAAGGGTATAGTTCATAACAGAAAAAATATATTTTTCTTGCCCGGATGAGCGTATGTTAAAAAGTATAGATGGAAAAAAAATGACATCCAAGCGAGTCAAGATTCCTAAGTCAAGATCTGAAAGAAGGAAGGAGACCTTCTTCGGAAATGAGAGAGAATCAATAACTCCGAGCACCTCAACCATGAATGAAATGAACAATACGAATAAGTACCAAGCAAGACGAACATAAGAAGGATCCGTGTGTGAATGATCACCACTATGTATAGTATAATAGTGACCATGACCAATCCTCAATTAAAGAGAAGGAAGGGAGTAGGTGATGATACCGTACTACTGTGCACGGACTTGCTGCTCCTTCGGGAAATGGTTTGATCTTTCCCCTCCCGGCCCTCTCCACCCTATCGTAGAAAACTAGATATTGATTCCCATGCCCG
>SNQJ01S0111641.1:24161-35313 GCA_010110895.2 Picea sitchensis | reverse complement strand
CGAGGACCTTTGCAATCATGGGTTGCAGCAAGTCATTTGATTGGGTTCATAGGGTAACGAGAAGGCCACTAGTAAAGTGGAAACTATTGGAGCAGAGCATTGCAGAGAGCATCATATATTGGCATCATTCCAGGTTTCCTTTTATTGTCTCTGTTAATTGATTTGTGCAGTTGCCTTGCAACCATTAGACTTGTGTGTACAGAAGTATTCTCTGACTATTGTTACAGCCACTAGATATCATTGTATTTTTGTAATTGGGGTTTCCATCAATAATATTATTCCATGTTTATCTGTTATATTTTTATGTGTAATGGATGCATGCAATGTGTTTGATGATTTGTCTATCTCTTAGTAAGAAGCCATAATAGCATTAAGGAAAATTGTTTGACAAAATCACACAAAAATAAAAAAAAATGGGTATCAAACATAATATTTCCACATAACCTATTTGGGTTTATTATAGTTGTATCAGAGCTGGTGATCTTTCCAACATGTGATTTATTGAGGCATTGATGCCAAGGAAGACTATAGGATGAGGGAAACAACCCACCCTAGGATCAGAGTCAAAAGAAGTAGAAGTAGAGGGAGTTATGGGGGATGATCCTGAAGATAGGAGCATACAATTGTTGGAAATTATAGCTAATGGGAAGAAACAATTAACACAATTCCTAACAAAGTTATTTTTCGATAATCAAGAAAACCGAAACCATGGAGGTACCAATGGGAACCATGCAAAGGCCATCCATAGAGGTGGTAGGAATCCTAAAGGGATTAATACCTATGTGTCATCACAGAGTGTCTTCCATGTGGATATTAGGAAGGTACCCAGACCCTTATTACTGTCATTTCTTGAGGATCAACCTATAGGAGCACTGGAGCAACAAGGGGTGGATACAATGAACTGCTACTTCAAGGATTATCAGGTTTTGGAAGAAGGAGATCAGGAATCCATGTATTAAAATGAATACTACAACCTTAGGATGAGGAACGAACTCGGGACGAGCCAAAATCAAAATTATGATCTTCTGCGCAAATTAGGGAGGATGACTATCCCATATTTTGATGAATCTGACAGGTGCACAGCCCAAGCATGGGTACATAAGTTGGACACTTATTTCCAAAATAACCCAATGAAAGAGGCATAGGTGATCAATTTTCCCACCCTACACTTGGATGGAGAGGCTCATGAGTGGTGGTACCATGGTATATTAACAATGGGATTGTTATCTCACAATCTAGTCTTGCCCAAAGCCCAAGGCAAGTAAGAGATATTGGTGTAACAACAGGATATCCTATCATTGTCACATTAATAGGAAATCCCCACTTTTTAGGGATAGGAAAGGTCTACCCCGACGGAGGAACCCTTGGTAAACTAAAGGGATATAAAACTAGGGTTATGTTCAAGATATATTTCCCCTTATCACTAGTTACCAAAGACACTAAATCTATGTCCCAAAGATGAGGTTAATGAAGTGTTTGATGTACTTTCCCAGAACAAGACAATATAGCATGCATATACAATAATCCCAGGTACAAATATGATAATAACACATCAAGAGACAATTGATAATGACAATGAGTGCTAGCTGATATAAATTTGTAGCAGTTAATAATTTTACAACAACAATTGATAAAATGTAACACCTGCAACAAATACTCCTTAGAATTGCTTGTAAAGATAGTTAAAAGATATCATTTACTAAGAAAAATGATAATCAAATGTCATAAGAAACTTTTGAAGTGTTTAGCTAGCATTCAAAGTTAATTATGCAGAAAATTTGTTGCATTTAGATGGTTGTAGCAGTAATTTATAACAACAACAAATAAGCTAGTGATCTAGACTAAACTAGGGTTAGAAATAGTTAGTAAAATATTAGGAGAAGAGTGTTTGAGTGTTTAATAAATCCTTCAACAAGAGAGAGGCAAGAACTAGTGCCTTCTAGGGATTATGGAGTCAAGTGGACGAATTCTTCAAAGGATACAATTCAATTTTGATAATGCACAAAAGTCTAAGAGGGAGAATGCATAGGAGAAGTAGTAACTTAAGTCCCCCTATGCATTTTCCTCAAGAAACAAGATACTAGGGTGTAGTAAATTCTAGACCCTAAAACCTTGCTCTCCCTAGGCTTCTTATGGGGTAAAACTTAGGCAAAGATAGCTAAGTCAAAACCTTAGAGTGCTAGCAATTTAGGGTTCTAGGGTTTCACTAGTCACTAGATCAATTCAATGAAAATCTTGGAAAATAGAAAGTAAGAAAGTATCAATTTAAGTTCCTTACTTCAAGCATTAAGTATACCATGAAATTTCATAATCTTGTATGAGAAAATAAAACCATACATAAACCATTCAATAGATGACAAAAAATGCAGATTTTACTTACTTACACCAAGAATAATCATGAAAATACCATGCAAGATCACCATAAAAGATTTCAAGACTGATCCAACTTGCAAAAATTAGCCTTATACAAGAGTGTGCCTAACAATTTCAGCCAATATCCCTTACTAGGGCGCAAATTTCAGACCCCTCCTCTCATGTGAGGAGTTTTGATGTCTAAAATGAAAGTACTTTATGTTTATTTATACAAAAATTTGACCCTTAATTAATTTTAGGTCAAAATAAGGCCGACCTGGCCAATTTGCAAATAAATTCAAATATTACATAAATAAAATTAATTATCATCTAAAGACACCTCCAAGGGTGATGTCATGCCCTTATATGGTGACATTGAGGCCCTAAGGTGGAACGTTGAGCCTAAAAGATAGGGTGCTTGGCCTCCAAAGGCCCCATATGAATCCCACACGTGCCACTAGGCTCATAAATGCCCCCAAAACTAAACCCCTAGCTATGGATGACGTCCAGGGTCATGATGGTGATGTCCTAGGCCTTCAAGGGCCAACTTCCATGTGGAAGACAAAGATCACCCTGGGTCTAGGTATTTCAGGGTGCCTCCAAAGGCAACATTCTTCTTTCCTCCTAATGAAAATATTCAATGTATTCTTACCCCTAGCTAGGGTTACAACATCCATATGTGGTATTTAATCCCCCATGAAGGTATGAGCTAATCATTCCCTAATGCATACCTTTCCACCAAAAAAAATCCTGTAGCAACAACAAGTACTCCCTCCAGGGGTTCATAAGTCACAGGGATCATAGCATGTAAATCACATCCAATAATTAAAGTACCCAAACATGTTCATCAAACCCCCCTTAAACCAAACAGTTGCTCAAAGATGTTATGCAATTTGACAATTTAGTTTTGGAGAAGGTCTTGGAGTGTTATATTGGGCTAACCTCCCTTAAGTTTAGGATGTTTCCTAGGTGGTAGCCAATCCAAGTCATGTAAGTGTATGAGGTGGTATGGGGTAAGTGTTTGGGCATGGGGTGCAATAATAACAAGGAAATGTAAGTCTCACTTGTGGGTGCCTTTATAGGGCGCGAGTTTCCCCTTGTCATAAATGCAATTGTTTCCTAGCCCATTCATTTCCTTTTATTCTTAGCTTTAGTTATTTTGATATTTTTCTTTTGTGCTTCAAGGGAAAAGTTGAGGGCCATTTTCTTGGCTTGATGACCAAAGGTGACAGTGTTATCCACAAAAATTTCACGGAAATGAGAAGGTTCGCTCATGATGAGACCCCCTTCCTCTTGGATATGCCACCAAGAGCCACTACCTTGGTTTGATGACCATATAGGTGGTAGTGTCATACCGCTACATGCCCATGGTCATAATAGGTCGACTAGTGATGATACCTACTATCCATCAACTAGCACCTTGAGTGTTTATGTATCTTATGGGTTCCCTTTTCTTACTGGAAAGATTTTCATTGCTTTCTAGAGAATCCATGGGCAAAGCATCTCAAATCTTTCAACATTGTCTTTTAATTCTTTCCATCTACTTTTACCATATGGGCCTTTAGTCCCTTATTCCCATAAGGAAAGGTACAACCCTTCATAGTGTGGCAAATCCAAATTCTCAAACAAGGATAGGGGAGATGGAAGGAATAAATATGGAAAGTGGTAAGTATGGAAGGAACGGGCACTGTGTTACCCTTCTAGGTATAAATGAGGCAAAGAGCATAATTAACCAGAAAACATCATGAAATGAACAAGGATTTGATACAACATATTCAAGTGCTTCAAAAATCAGATTCATACATACCATGATACCTGGATTCATTGCCTCTTGGAGAAAGACTCACTGCTACTCCAGGACCAGGCTGGTGGGGATGGATATTGTTGTTGATGGTGAATGGACTGCACTGAAAAAATCAGGGGCCCTTTGGGGAGATGCTCAATCTGCCTGCCTCTTGATACTCCATGTCTAGGACCTATGGGAATCGATACATGATCTCCTTAGTTATCCCTAGGGTGGGGGATAACAGGGACATTCCAACATCACACCATATGAGGATTTCACCCAAAGGCTCACGGACATGTTTGATAGGAAGGACCCTGAGGTCCATTAATTTAGGGAGTTAGCATAGCTAAGGAAGACATGTACACCAGAGGCCTATGTTATATAGTTCCAATAGATGGAATCCATTGTGAATAATGTCTCTGAGAAAAGACTAGTGATGTTATTCACATAGGTATCGGATGAACCCTTAAGAGTTTGGGTGAAGTATCTCAAGACAAACACACTACAAGAATTTATCATGAAGACCGAGGATATAGTAGACATAGTCCCCAAGAAGACACCAGAAAAAAAAAATTTATTCCAGAGAAGGGTTAGGTGTCAAAACCTCCACATAATACATGGATGGGTAAGGACAGGTTGGATAAGGAAAATTGGAGATAACTAAGAAGGAGGAATATTTGTTACAGTTGCAAGGAGCCATGGTAACCAAGACAACGATGTATGGGAAAAGGAAAATTCCATTATATTGAGGTAATTTATGACGATAATGATGATGATGATGATGAGGGTATTGGACAGGATAGTGGTGAGCCATCACATGCTACAAAGCAAGCACCATTGTAGGATATCCCCAAGGGAGTGACCATTTCCATAGTTTCAGGAGTCCCAAAATATTACACCTTCAAGGTCAAAGGCATTGTGTATCGACAGAGGGTTACAACATTGATTGATGGTGGGGCCACCTATAACTTCATTGATGTTCTACTCGTCACCAAGAGACAAATACCTATGAAGAATTTTGAGGGATTGAATGTGGTAGTAGCAGATGGGTACAACATGAAGTGCACTCAGAGGATCATGGGATTGGAAGTAACATTGGGAAATTATATGTAGATCAATGAATTTTATGTTTTGTATTTATCATATACTCATGTGGTGCTAGGATTTAAGTGGTTGTACTCATTGGGAGATATCTACATGAATTATCGAGACATGAGGATGGAGTTCCAAGAAAAGGGTGGAAAGCGAGTCATCCTAAGAGGTATGTCGATAGGTTCCCATAGGATTGTGTCTAATCAATGCATGGAGGCCCTTTTTAGACATGGGGATGTGGCTTCTGTAGCAGAATGCTTGATCACCATGGAGAATCAAGCACAAGATTTCCAGAAGTACCCTACGGATATCTAGGCCCTCTTTGGAAAGCATGAAAGAGTGTTTGAATAATTTCTAGTAGGAATACCACCTGATAGAGGATTTGAGCATGTCATTGATCTAGAACAAGGGTCAAAGCCAGTGATCACCACAACCTACAAGAATCCGAAGAGGTTCAAGGATGAAATAGAGAAGGCCATAAAGGAGTTAGTGGATATGGGACATATCAGGCCTAGTTATAGTCCCTTTTCTTTGTCAGTTGTATTGGTGAAGAAGAAGAATGAAACTATGAGGATGTGCATAGACTACAAGGCACTGAAAAAGAATACCATCAAAAACCCATACCCAATACCCATGATTGATGAGCTAATCGACGAGCTTCATGGGGAAGTGTACTTCTCAAAGTTCTATCTGCAATTAGGATACCTCCAAATTTGGGTGAAAGAGGAGGATATCCATAAAACAACATTAGATGCCACTATGGGTATTATGAGTTTCTAATCATGCCCTTCGGGTTGACTAACACACCAACTAACATTTAGTCATGCATGAACCATATCTTCAAAAAATAGTTGAGTAAGTTATTATTGGTGTTCTTTGACGATCTTCTAATCTACAAGAGGACGTGGGAGGAACATCTAAATCATGTGGACAAGATTCTCACCATTATGGAAGAACAGTCGCTTTTTTCAGAGGAGGCAAAGTGTGAGTTTAGGTTGAAATAGATCCTCTATATAGGGCACGTGATTGGTGTTGAGGGAGTAAAGTTGCATCAGGAGAATTTCCATACCATCTTAGATTGTCCCACCCCCAGGTCACACACCGATCTATGAGGATTATTTGGGATATGCAGCTATTACAAGTGTTTTGTGAAAGTATTTTCACAATTGGTTTCTCCATTGATAGACCTCACCAAGAAGGAGGCATTTTTATGATCAAATAATGCATAGGTATCATTCACTAGAATGAAGAGGGTGATGAGCACTTTCCTAGTATTAGCACTCCCATATTTCACGTAGCCTTTTTTCTTGGAGTGTGATGCATCCGGTGAGGGGATAGGAGCAGTATTGATGCAGAACCGACACCCCATAGATTTCAAGAGAATAAATATGAGGGATATTGAGAATCTCTATCTTATCTATGATAAGGATATTTTGGCCATCATGCATGTATTGGCCAAGTTTAGACATTACATGGTAGGAGGACGCTTTGTGGTTAGGACTGACCACAACAACTTGAGATATTTCTTGGAGCAGGAATATCTTAATGAGAGACAGCATAAATGGGCGAGTAATCTGTAGGAATATGATTTTGACATTGAGTATGGAAAGGGGAATAAGAATATAGTTGTTGATTCCTTATTCAGGAGACCTGCAACTTTCTCCATGACAGCAATCTCAGCAGACTCAAAGTCCATTCTTTTGATGGAATAATCCAAGAAAACCTTCGACTGTGAACTAATGGAGGGTCATATTTAGGATTACAGATTCAAGGTAGTGGATGACATCATATCCTACAAAGACATTATCTATCTTGTCCCTGAGTCCAAACTCAAGGATAAGATTTTGAGGGAGGCACATGACATGCCACTGGCAGGGCACTAGGGTATTTGAAGACCTACAGGTAGGTGAGGGAAAGATTTTCCTGGAAGGGTATAAAGGATGATGTAATTTTTCATGTGAGGGAGTGAATGACTTGAAAACAAAAAAGTCATAGTTTACACATCCCGTGGGACTACTTCAGCCATTGTCGATTCCAGACCAGAAGTGGGATAGTTTTTCCTTGGAATTCATCACAGGATTTCCAAAGGTCCAAGGCATGGATTATATCTACGTGGTAGTGGAAATATTGACTAAATATGCACGCTTATTTTTCATTCCTTCATAGTACAATGCATCTCAGGTAGCATATGTATTCTTCATGGAGGTGTTCAAGCTCCATGGTCTTCCAAGGAACATAGTCATTGACCGAGATAGCGGGTTTCTCAACTCATTTTGGTAGGATTTGTTCAGTTTGTCTGAGATAGAGTTAACACCTAGCACTATCTATCACCCCTTGTGATCCAAAATTGGATCCCGAGACCAAAATGGGTCCAAGAAGGCCTAAAAATCAAAGCTCTCAGAATGACTTGAAAACAGACGTGTGTGTATGCCTCGTCGATACGAACCCAACGCAACTTGAACGGGATCAAACAGACATCATATGCGAAAGATATCGCGTTCCGTTCATTTCGTCAAACATGCAAAAAAATATGTTGATTGTACAGTCTGTACAGTCCATATAGTCCTGACGTGGAATTTGACTGTATAGGTCATATGGCCATATAGGTGACATGGAAGTGAGTTGGTAGGTTGGTGAATGGGCATGACAGCTGACAGGTGGATGATTCAGAGTGTGACGAATGACACCACTGCAAGGGTGACACGTGGAACAAGCTCACATGGAAAGGTATGTATGACACGTGGCACTGACTGGACTGGCAACTGTGATAGACATATGTTGACTGGGAAAGTACAGGTGGTCAAATGATTGTGTGACACATGGAATTTATCGAGAGAATAGTATGGTACCACATGGCCCAGTCTTGGGTTGCCACATGGCACCCATTTATTACTTCATTTGTATTGGAAAAACTTGTTTGAGAGTCCGTGGGGGTCGAACCCATGACCTCCATGGGCGGAAAATTATTCACATAGGCTGATATACTAGCCTACCTACACAGTGGTTCTTAACCGTATACATTTCCACCACTATTTAAGTTTGATTGGCATATGCGTTGGGTGGAGTAAGGGTTGGGGCCTAACCCCATCCCCCGACGAAACACACTCCACACAACCCTGCAACATATGACTAGGCTCTTAACTGTTGGCACAGGTATGACTACCGATTAGCCCTAGTTCTCTCTCCCATACACCATGTGACCTAGATGCAAACAATTGATGTGGCTTTAGTGGGGCTATCCCCGGTCGATTGGGCTAGCCCTTCGACCAAGGGCATGACTTGGAGCTAGGAACCAGGGTCCAGCTACATGTTAGAGCGCGTCGGTGTATAAGGACAGGGCCACATGGCCATATCTGCGACCAGGGGACGGGAGCTAAGGGCCAAACCAACGCGCTAGGGCCACATGGAGGGTACCATAAGACCTGGGGCCCTTGAATAGAGGGTTTCACCCTAATTATTTTCCAAAAGGTGGGTTTGTAACCATATTATATGATTTTTATTGATTTTTGGCCTGATATTGGGAGATTTTGGCCATTATTGGGGGATCTTGGGCCCTTTTTGAGGCTAGATATTGGGGAGAAGTTGGGATATTGTTACCCACTTCAAGCCTATATAAACCATAGGTTCTTGAAGACAAGAGAGGAGGTTTAGAATAGGAAAATTTTGAATAATTGTTGAGCCAAAGCCATTTTTATGCAGGGAAACCATTGAGGAGAGCACCTTTGCGGGCCATTTCTGGGAGCTCCGTTCATTCGTTTTCAGTGTCATCAGTTTTGTTGGGTTCTTGAGATCTGGTAGAACAAGACCAGATCAGTTTTTAACATTTTTGGCACTATTATGATGTACGTTTAAAGCTTTGAACATAAATAAGAAAAACCTCACCCACTGAGACAAAGAATCGGAGACGTAGGCGAGATTGTCGAAATCAGTTATCAACTTCTCTTATTATGGTTTTTTTGTTTATTTATGCTTACTTTCATATATGTATATGTTATTATGGCTTCCATGTTTTCCTCTTTCATTCTTCCTCTTTCATTAATTTCCTAAATGGTAAAATAACTCATGCTTTAATAACTCAACCATTGTCATTTAAAAGATCTTTTCAGATCAAGTGGTATCAGAGCTAGTTGACTATTGGTTTTTGAGTTTGCATGATTACCAGGGAAAGGTTGAATAGTGGTGAAGGTGATCATTTTGAAGAGAATCCTAATATTGGATCGAGAAAGAGAACTTCTCAAATTGAGAAGATGGCATCAGAAGAGGGACTTTCTCATGATGAGAAAGAGTTTCGAAAAACTTTCTTCACCATGTCGGAGATGATGAAGGTTTTATATGAGGATTACTTGGAACGAAAGAGACCGGTTCTAGGTGAAGCTTCAAAGGTTAAAAGTGAAGAAGGAGAGGATCCACCTCAAATTCCTCCTTCACCTCCTTCTTCTCCATCAACTTCTTCTTCTTCAAGTTCAAGTTCTAAATACACTACAAGAAAACATGTCCATAAACATAAGCAAGAAATTCCTTTACTTAAGCTTGATGTGAAATTTGAATTAGCTATGTATGATGGTGAAGTTAATGCAGAAAGACTTGATAACTGGGTCAGACAGATGGAGGTTTATTGCAGTGTGCAACAAATCAAAGATGAAGCCACTCAAATCAAGTTGGCATCGCTTAGACTTGCAGGCACAACACTCATCTAGTGGCAAAGCAAGTTGCAAAATGGCATGCAACAAGTAAGTAATGTATTTCCATCATGGCAAGTTTTTATTTCTGCACTTAGAAAACAATTCTATCCTTTGGGTTATAAAGAGAAAGCTTTAATTGAATGGAAAGGTCTCAAACTAAGAAAAGGAAAGATAGTGCAAGAATACATAGATGGTTTTTGTAAGTTGGCATTGATGTTAGATATTCCTTTACATACCCAATAAACTCTTATGAAGTATATAGGAGGTTTACCTGCACATATTCGAAACATTGTATTTATGTTTGGACCTACTAATATTGATGAGGTTTATGTTCAAGAAACATACATTGAGGCAGGGAAAACAGGAGTTGGTGTATCAGGGGAATCATCTTCAAGGAAAGAGGATAAAAGGAAGTGAAATGGTAGAAAGTAAAATCCAGTGGAAAGAAAGGAAGAGAAGCCCTCTTTCAAGCATTGCAAGAAAAAGGGGCATGATCAGGACCATTGTTGGCAATTGCATCCCGAGAAGAGACCGAAGTGGTTCAAATAAAGGAAAGGGAGGAAAACAGTTGCAAGAGCATCGCAACCAACAAACTTGGGATTGGATTCGGGTGATGAATCTAAAGTCTTATTGGTTGGTTTGAAAGGTAAAATTGGTGATGGATTTTATTATAGAAGTAAATTGTTTCACATAAGGGTCATAATGAGGCATACTAAGGTTGACACATTGATAGATAGTGGATCTCAATCTAACTTGATCTCAGAGGAATTGGTTAAACAATTAGGATTAAAAACCCAGATGCATCATAAGCCTTACTCACTTAAATGGATAAGCAACAATCATAAATTTCACATAACAAATCAATGCACATTAAATTTTGAAATTTCATCTATGTTTGTAGACGAGGTAACATGTGATGCGGTGCCACTCAATGAATGTGGAATGGTCTTAGGTAGTCCTTACTTTTATGATCGCAAAGAAATCTTCTACAGGGAACAAAATCAATATCACTTAATCAAAGCAGGCAAAGAATATGTGGTGCATTCTCATCATTAAAAGAAAATCAATATCTTCAAACATTGGAACAATTAAGAAAGGTATCTCATGCAAGAAACACACCTATAATTGTTTCAAATCAAGTAATTGATCTTAAGAAAGAACAAGAGATGATGGTAGAATGGAAGATCAATCACATTATGCTTCAAGATAAGCTAATGTCATGGAAGTATTACAAACATAT
>SNQJ01S0111639.1:0-28770 GCA_010110895.2 Picea sitchensis | reverse complement strand
TAACAAAGTCCTCAAGACCATGTTACAGCGCATGGTTAATAAACATAAAACCAATTGGCATCATATGTTATTTTCTTCTATGGGCTTATCAAACAACTGTGAAAACCACTACCAGTTTCACACCGTTCCATTTATTCCATGGGGTTGAGGCAACTCTTCCCATCGAGTGTGAAATTCCCACCTTATGCACCGCAATTGATCTATTACCTGACACTGCTCCAATGGAGCAGCACTTGCTGAACTTGGAGTCTCTGTATGAAGATCGTCGATCTTCCTTACAGAACAATGAGGTAGCTAAAAAATGATCCAAATCTACCTTTGATCGCCATGTCAACCTTCAATCATTCCACGAAGGTGATCTCGTCCTGGCTTATGATATCGCTCATGATACCTTCGGCCAGGGAAAATTCAAATCACTTTGGCATGGAACTTACATTATCCAACATTGCCTCACCAAAGGCACATACATCCTAGCCTCTCCCGAAGGCCTCCCTCTCAAAGAACCCGTGAACAGGTTGTATCTCAAGAAATTTTATTCTTAAAAGTAGTCAGTCTACTTTAGGTTATTTCTTTTCTAGTGTTTTTAATATTTTTTTTCCCCTCTTGTCTAAACTATCCTTTGTGCTATTGAGAGATGCTTCCTCCACCAGCCTACCACATTGGTTACGCCGACGACACCAGCCGTTGGACACAAAATCTCTCTTTGGCTGCTTGGGCTCTCTACACCCCCTCACATGAAATGCTACATTCAAACGACATATGTTTGGGGTCATCAACCAACAACCAAGTCGAATACACTGCGGTCATCAACCTCTTGGCCGACGCCCAACATCATCATAGTCGTCACCTTAGCATCTTCCTCGACTCTCAACTAGTCGTTCTCGAACTCAACAATGTATACCATGTACGCGATCCGTGCCTCTTTCGCAAATACCTGCAAGTTAGACTATTATCTCGACATTTTGATTCCATTACATTTACACATATTCCAAGACAATTGAATCAATTAAAATATCACATAGCTAACATGGTGTTAGATTGGCATAACTCACATCAAGCTACACATACATAAACATATCACAAATCCTGTCACAACATATATATAGAATAGACATCATCAAACTCATAAAAAAAAAAAAAAAAAAAAAAACACATGTAGACACCAGATGAATCTCAAAATATGTATACTCATGTATATATAAAATCCCCTCAAGGCATCCAAATGTTTACATACAAAAATACATGTATTAGCAGGCCAATACAACACCTCGGTACAAAAAATGGGCTCACCAGCCTATATACAACAAAAATGATATACATCAAGCACCACTCATGGTGCCTCTATCACCCCACCACCTGCTCCTCCCTCAGGCAGTGGCGGCCCACCACCACCTGCCCCAGGCGGTGGTGGTCCACCCACAGGACCCTCCTTCCCTGACAGCAGACGTCCACTCGTCATAGCAACAAGCACTGCTGCTCACTGCACTATGGACCGCCATGGTGACGGTACCCCCACACACTGTTCTAGGAAACTCTCATCCTAGATGCACGTCCACATGTCCTCCGGTACATCCTATAAAACCATCTCCAGACGATGGTGTACATCATCATAATCCACTCTGGCCACTGCCGGAGGAGTGTGTGATGTCCCCGCACCAGGGTCATCGAACCGACGACTCCTCGCTGCCCTCTCTGGCTCAGCTGGTTGCCCCGCGACATCCTCCTCCCGATGTCTCTCTCCCTGCGGTTGTATCTCCGGCTCTCGATGAGCCGATGCTCTCTGCATCTCCACCTCATGCCCACGAGGTGCCACATATACACATGCAAAAAACAACAACAAAAAATAATATCAACATCTATATCATATACATATGGAATGATATCTCAAAAAAAAATAATAACAAAAATCAAAAACATACACACCAAATACTAAACATACCTTGATGGTCAAACACCTCCCCTGGAGTTAGCACCATGTCCGGGTCACCCCAGAAGTCCACCCCAGCATAGGGGTACTGAAGTATCACATGTGGCATCTGCCACCACCCCTGTGATGCCTCTGCTGAAAAGAAGTGGCCACCTTCGCCACCACCGTGACGAAGCAAAACTGTAGACCACCACCTCAACTGCATCTCTCGTTCCCCCAGCATCTCCAGTAGGATCCTCGGGTGCAACATCAACACCCTCTCTAAGAACCAGGCCACTAGGATGGACCCAAATGCAAACTCTCCTGCACCTATGGACCGACAACAGTCTAACTGCACCACCATCCTCGCATGCGGCGTCATCCCCCACGCAAACTGCTTGCTGGCCACCACTCTCTCCAGCACCAAAATATGGCCACCACTAATCCGCTGGGTCGCCAACGACCCATATATCTGCACAATCATCATCGCTATACAACGATGTGCCAGGGCGTCTATCGCACCGATACTCACCATAGTCCCAGACATAAAGTCCTGACCTAAGCAGTATCTCTGCCCAATATCGGCCAACAAAATGGTCCTGGGAAATACCGGCTCTATCGGTAGGGGCGTTCCCCCAAAGGGGAGCCCAGTCAAGAAATAAATATCCTCCACCACAGTGAAGGGGATCTTCTCTCCTCATACGAGGAAGCAGTGCAGCTCTGGACTCCACATCTGGATCAGGAACTGCAACAGATACTTCTGTACCCGTATCAACGGGCACTCAAAGAACTTCATCAACCCACAGGTTGCCAAAGTCGCATGCACATTAGGCCCCTCAATGGCCACGGCGTCTCACAACTGGGCCCAGTCTCGCTCTCACCACCACACTGGCATCGTCACTACAGTCCACCTGTAGACAACACAGAGCCCTATATCAGTTCATGAAACCATCAACAACATAAAAAAGACTCATTTTTTACCCTTCAACCTTGCCTCCTAGGCGCAGTTTTTGTTACACACAGGCACGCACACATGCATTCCTGTTCAATACACAGGCACACACATATGCGCACCTGTTCATTACACAGGCGCGCATATATGCGCGCCTGTGCACTGCACAGGTGAGCATCTGTGCGCACCTGTTTGCTTCACAGGCATGCCCCTACACGCGTCTGTTCACCATACAGACACGCACAGGTGAGCGCCTGTCAAACCCACAAGCGCACACTGATGCGCCCCTGTTTAACTCACAGGCGCGCCCTTCGGGCACCTCTTAAATTCTCCCTATCACGCACCCATGCGCACATATCCAATGGACAAGCGCGCACGTATGCGTGCCTATCCCACGATTGCCTGCGCATGTGGGGCCTAGACCCCCTAAATACCTCTGTACGGCCCTCCGTATAGCCCCTGCCCAAAAATTGAAAACCTATTTCTATGCAGGATGATCAGACCACTAACCTGATACTCGCAAATCCTCAATCGGATGCCTCATCCTCCCCGAATCTCCAAATCTCCTCTGCAAACTACTCATCCAGTTTCTATTGTAGCAGGTACAAATGAGGTGGCAATGTGGGCCCTACAGCTATATATAGGCCTTTTGCCAAACTTCCACTCACCATTCCGGGAGCCCATGGCGTCCATTTTTCAAACCGTCTTCAGCCACAGGATCAACATCCCATCACCTACGTCATAGTAGTCCTTGGGTCACTTTTCATCCTGAGCCCCCAGGGTGCCTTTTTTTTTTTTCATATCATGGTCAGGTACGCACGTGCATAGTCACATTTCTCAAATACATGCTCATATCTTTGATTCTCTTGAGATATTATTTACTTTGGGTATTTGGTTTCCATGTGTGCAGGTACTTGATCATCCTCCATCGACACAACCCCTTCAGTTATATACTCAGCACTAGCATGTAGTCTTTCATGTTGTATCACATTTACATTTCCAGTCACACCCTCTGATATTGGCCTCTAGGATCCCCATTCCCATCTTTGCAGTACCCATGCCTCCATTTGCATCTTCGGTACTGTTACCAGGTAGCATTCTTACCCACATGAGTTGTCCCATTCATAGCACCTTTTTCCACTTTTTGACACTCATGTTGTGTTTCATTACCCTTTAGGGATGGAAGTCCCGATAATCTTTCATCATGTTGTGAATCAGCCACATACTCCTTCTCCTCATTTTTCTAGCTTTCCCACACAGACTCCCAGATTATCTCTTTATGGTTCTATTTTTTTACCTGCATCACCACAATATCATGAACCCTCCATTTCATCCACAATTAGTTTTCCCATCTGTGAACCTACCTTCATTTCACCTACCTCATACAGAAACTCACCAATGGGGCCCCCACCCTTCATCAGTCTTCCAAGCACATTATGCCCTACGTGGGACACCCATATCACACTGGGGCACCCGTTTCTGTATTTGTACATTTCCCCCCAAAATTATTCGTTATTTATTGTACAAACGCCTTTATTTCCAGTCATTACATTCTCTTTTTGTCGTCACCTTTGGCGACTTGCTTCCTTCCTTTTAGCCACATGCAACCCATGTCACCCTTGGTTGGATCATTACTTATCATCTACCCTTGTCGGCATTGTCCATATCTTCAGAGCACCCCACAGGTCACTTACCTCTACCCTCTGATTTGTTCACCTTGTCCCGCCTCTGGCACAACTTATCACCGGTCTTGTCATCCTCCTGACACTCGACCTCATTACACACTTGCGACCACTTTTTATCTCATACAGCCTCCAGCCAAGGGCAGTCTTGAGTCTTCCCGCTTATTGACTTTGTCCATGTACCTCTACCACTTCCTCACCTCAGTAGATTTCATGAAGCCCTTTGCTTCTGGGAGTCACGTCCCCTTTTGTCGACATCAACACCATTTTCTGGAAGGGTGACAGTATCTTGATTCTCATTCTCCACTCAATGAGAGATCTCGGATGGAACAAGGTGAAACACCATCGCTCCCTACTGTCGTTGACCCCCGTAACATTCGACGCCAACACTTTCTCATGTTACGGTGGGTATTACTTTGCGACTATTGTAGTTAGTTCTTTTATTTACCGAAGACCTCTAAACTTGGCAGGGCTATCAATGCCCACACCATCGCTGCTACTTATTACCGCGATCAATGCCTACTATTCAGATCATGTTCATTTGCAGAATTGTCTTCTGCCTCTATTACGACCGCCCCCAAGGGCACTGTAGTCATATACACCAATGCTTCAGTCCTTTTTTTTTCCAGAGATACATGACACGAGCATGGGGCATGCCCGCCTCGTTTGTACATAGTTTTCTATTTTGCGCACCTCATAGAAGATCGGGTCCTACCGATTCCTTTTTTCTCCAATGGATTGCTCTAAACGATCCCACTATTGCTCTATCTTACAACAACATTCTCAGTAGAAGAAAAATTGATGGATTTTGGCTATACGTATGCTCCTAACCTCATCCATTAGGGGGCATCTATTATCACTTAAATTTCTTCTGCACATGGTTACAAGAACTCAACATCATCAAATAGTAATGAAGTCATTCATGGCCCTGAATTAATCTCACAGCATTCAAAAAAGGGAAAAAACTATATAAAGTAGTGACAAATTGAAGAGCGCTTTACAGAAGTTGGGTGCGCGCGCACATGCGTGGAACATGAACGTAGAGTGCGTGCATACGCGCACGATGCACGGCTGTTAGCGCAAAAAGCTGCGCACCTGCTAAACAACGCATTTATGAATATGGTCGGCCTCCCAACCACTTATGGTTCAGCTCCCAAGCTGATTTGACCTCCAAATTCAGGCTGGATCCAAATGGTGGGCTGGTCAAAGACCTAATAATGCCGTAAATGGCCTCTTTTCACACTACAAAGTAGTTACATAATAACCCAATGCAATGCTATAAAAAGCCATGAATGCACCTCATTTTCTCAAGGAATTCAAAGTAATGTTATGTTGCCTATATTGTTTTAAGGACTCCATCCTTGACAAGAACACATTGGCACCATTTCATTGAGCAATCCAACTCTCCATTGAGTAGATTTGCAAAGAGTTCTTTCACCACTATTTTCATTTTCTTTGTTGTAAGGAGAGAAATCTTGTGAGGGTCCAAGAGCCTTCCCTTGGAGGAAGAAGGGACTCATAGTCCCCTTTCTTCTTGGTGCTTTGATTTTATTAATAAATCAGCCTAAAAACATTGGTGACATGGGTCTTTTTGTTTTTGTTATCTCTATGTCCCTATGCTTATGATTTTAGTTTGTATTAGTTTAATTCTTGCTTATAGTTTTGTTTTTCTTTCTCTAACTCTTTCCTCTACAGTTGTCCTTCTCAGCAAGACCTAACTGGGCATGCAAGCACCTCTTATTTGCTCACCAAGGTGACGAAATATGTGCAACATAAGGCACTGGAACTACTTTTCTTGGAAGCTCGCAAGGATCATGACATCCCCTATGGAGCCAAATGTTATCACATAAACTTGTCAGAGTCTTGTGGTTTCTACTTAAGTATGTAGTTTTTCCTTTCCTTTCTCCTTTTCTCCAAACAAGCCTTAAGTTTTTCCCCTTTCGGCTTGTAATTTGATCTGTGTTTGTCTTCGATCGTTTGAGAGAGATTTTGTTTTGTGTAATCCTTTTTGAGAAGTCTTGACCCCCGTATTTTATTTTCTATGGGTCAATCACTGCCATATCTACCTTTATCATTGATATTTCTCTTTCCCAAGCCCTCGACAAATCATCCAAGTAATTATTTATACAGGCTGCAATAGTAAGCACAAGCACAACACTTAGAGCTGTATGATATGGACTCAAATCAAGTGAGTGAGAAAGTTCAGTTTGGCGAAGGAATTTGCATTTCAAGGTTCAGAAATCGACGATGAATAAAAGTGACAAAAATCAGGAGTTTGAAAAGTTGTTGAAGTTATTTGTGAAGGATTTGAACCCCCGAAATCCAAAATCCGCAGGAGTCATTCAATCCAACAGGACCTGTGGCACCAGATTTGAACTGTGGAGAAAATCATTTTGGGAAAGATGAAGTGAGGAATGTGTAGATTTTCTAAACTCCTGAAATGCCAAAGGCCCAAAGTCCTGAAATATGGATATTCATATGGGCCATCCGATTCAAAGGGACGTGTGGCACATGATCTAAGAAATCATGATTTCACGACTAAATTTTTTTAGCATGGCGCACAGTATAGATTCGTGAAATGCAAGATCACGAAACGTGAAGTTGCGAAGCACCCAAGAGTTGGGCCCATGATCACAACCCATGGTTATATAAGAAACATGGCCATAAGGAAGGGTAAGTTCCTATTGAGTGGTGGGCAGCTGAGGTTTTCGAGCAAGCATCATGCCCATAAAATTCAAAGTAAATCCGATCGTCAATTTGGATGGGTTATTTCGCAGATTCGAGCATCAGGATTTTCAGAATCAAGTGGAGTGAAGATTCCAAAAATGGGAAATCCCAAAATTTCATATGAGATAAGTTTGAGGTCATAGCCCATGGTCACATGAAGCAATGGAGAGGAGCCACTCCAGAAGCTGAGGGCATCTATATTTTTCACAAAGGGAGATATAGGTGGTCTCAAGGCACCGAGACTGAATTGAAGGAGCCGTGAATGTCTCCTGGAATATTCATGGGTGTCATATTTCATCCCAATCCCGATGGAATTAGTTAATGGAAATGGGGGACGTGGTTGAAACCTCATTTTACCCCATAAATGGAAAGCATGGAAAATCTAGTCATGGAGGCAGAGTGTCAACGCAAAGTTCCCCTGTCAATGGATTTCTCTGCAAATCCCATACCAAGATGATCTTGCGTCTAACATAAGAATGCAAGTGCATCCTAATAGAATAAGATGCAGACATCGAGCCTTTAATGCAATGATGAGATCACTCCCCCAGTGGGAGAAATTTGTTCTGAGTATAAATAGTTTATTTTGATATTTTTTCGACGTCGATGGTTGAGATACACTCCTGATTTGTAAATTTTTAATAAAGCCTCTAGTTATCTGGTTATGTGTGTCCATTTGATACTTCCTGTTTAATGACAACCAACTTTCTTTTCATCTCTTTTTCTTCTAATACTAAATACTCGGGCATGGATGATCTAGTTGAGTTGTGATAACTGTATTGCAATGTATGTTTGATTGCGGTATTGTTATGGCATTTTTAGTTTCCTGAAGTTTTGGATTCAAGAGGATCTTGTATTTGAAGATTTTCCTCCTTAGGTTGTTGGAAGACCGGATGTCCATAGCAGACCTCTAGATTTTCTCCTCAAATTCTTCATCCTACTCACCATTACTACAACTTACTGACTGAATTTGGATAAATACCTCACCTGTTATCACATATCAACCCAATTTTCTGAGATAAAGCGATATTATCCTGAGTCTGTGTCCATTAGAACCCCTTTAAATTTATTCATTGTGACATAAAAATGATGGGTGTTGGGCTTACCTTTTCCGCAATCCAAAAATGTCTTCTAGTGCTAACATGATGAAGATGCACCTATTGCTATCGACAAATGTTGAAGGATGTGTGAAAAATTCTCCATCATTTCGTCCTTTTGTCGCGTGAGATATTGCTCAAGAAACAATTTAATAGAATAGTTTTCTCCATCATTTTTCTTTTTTCTTCCATAGAGGGTTTTTTGGATGTGCAAGAGTGAATTTCCTCAAGAGAGACAAGATCTAGACCCAATTGGCTATACTCGGACATCGTCGAGGAAATACACTAAAAAATGATCAAGAGCAGCCTACTCTGATACCACTGATCCAGATTATGTTTGGAACAAAATGAAAGTAGAGATATTACAATGAAATTCTCATGAAAATTGCCAGATACAGAGAAATACAACAATACTTTATTTCTATTAATGAAAGAATTGTAAAGAGATTGTAAAAATACAGAGTGCAACACTCATTAGAATGGTGGCAGTTTTATCTCTAAGAAGAGATGTGATGGATACACTCATTCACAAGAATATGGTTACAATAAGGCTCTGAAGGCCTTTTTATGTTAAACAAGAATTCCAAAACCCTAGACATCCAAAATCCTAACCCTGGGAGATGAAACACCAAAAGTCATATGGGCCCCACTTGGGTAAGTTGGTACCTTAACTTCCTGGGTTTGTAACTTTTTCATATGACCTCTATTTTAGGTGCATGATAGCTCATTGGAAAGGTATTTTAGAGAAATACACATTATGTCATCAAACTCTGACTCATTTTATAGTTTTACTATGGCTAGACAAAAAATAAATTCTATTTAGGGCTCCAAAATGTCCTTGGAAGTACAACAAGATGTGCTAACTTGATAACATACAAAATAATCCAGTTGGATTAGGTGAGAGGTCACCCATAACTCCCTAGAATATGTGTAGGGATTTAGATAGCCCCAAAAGTGTAGAGCTTCAGATAGCCCCAAAAGAACATGATTAACTAAAAAATGGAAAAAGGAGCCAGTTGGAACAAATGGGTGGCCAATAATATCCACTTGGACCACAATTTGATCGATTCCCCTCTCCTAGAGAGGATGGTTAGGAAGTAGATGTACTATGTGTTCAGGGTCAGTGATTGACCCTCAAACATAAAAGCCTCTACATCAGGATTCCAATACTCCACTAGAGCATTAAGAAACCTCGGTTGTGCCCTAATGAGAAAACACTGGAAAAATTTCCACAAGCCACACTATTTTAGGGTAGCAATGGCCACAAGATCCTCCTTGACCAAAAAATCCAACTCCTCATGTTCCCTTTCTCTCCACTGAACATACATCCTATAAACACACAATTTGGATAGGTTTTAATCTTTTGTTTTTATTTTGTAAACTTCAAAAAGGGCGTACGTAGGCTATCTTTAGGACAATTGTGTATGTACACAAGCTGAGTATTAATCTACTTACATACATATGCAGGCTGAGCATGGAAATCTCGCGTACATGCAGTCACAACCCTTTTTCAAGGGCACTCCCCACCTAAACACAAAATTAAAATCTTAAGGATAAAATAAAATCAAAGAAGAGGTAATTTGTACTTACTTCGTCCAAGTGTGAAGGTTTTATATCCATTGTAACTCCTTGAATTCACGGTTTTGATGAATGGGTTTTTTGACCTTTTTACCATTTTCCAAATTGCAATCGTAAAAATGAGTTGTCCACCTCTATTTATAGATATTTTTAGCCTTTTTTCCCCTAATTTAGTCCCATTTTTCACTTTTCATGACTTGGAGGCTACTTGATTTCTCTTTTGCATTATCTTTGGGTATTTCTATCAGACTTGTCCTTTCAGTTTGTTAATTTTCATGAGATGGGTTACATTTATGTCATCCCATGGAAAAAGTCATTTTTTCAAATTTTGCAATTAGGTTTGGTTTTCACTCCCATCTTTCTACATAATGTTGAATTTTTCGCATTGTCATAGGTTCTATCCTACCAAATTGGGACACAAAACCTTCTTTATTTCTATAGAAGTGTCCTAATTAGGTGGTAAAGTCTACCTCTACATGGATTCCCTAGGTAGACCCTTTGCTACATTTTGGCATCCATGCTGTGAGTTTTGACTATAGGCTTGGGAGTCCTTGCTAGTCTTTCTATGATTACATATTGAAGCCTCACTCCTCTTGCTAATCATCATTCTTGGCCTTACCCATGAGACTCCCTAATGAGCACAGTTTGTTGTCTTTCCAGATCACTTAAATTTTGAAAGAAAAATCCAACGAGACTATATTTATTCTTTTCGATCTCGTCTAGATTACTTGAGAAAAGAAGCCCCCCTGGAGTCTTCTTTAATCCCTTTTCATAATCTCAAAAATGGAAAATATTTCTAAGCGATCTTGTTTCCCATCACACTTGCCAAACTAAATTTGAAGGCACATATTTCCGATGGTATTTTACCCATTTTTCAGTCTAGATGGCTAATTCTACGAATAAAGGTATGCTCTATGAACTTCGGTTTGCTAGAAGAGTATTCCTAGGCATAAGTTTAACCCTTTTTTGAGACTAGGGGACTAAATTTTCGAAAAAGGGACATTCTCCTTGGTTTTGGTTTATCTCTTTTTCGAGATTTGGAGATTAATTACAAAAAAGGAACCCCCTCTGAGTCCTTATTTAATCTCTTTTCAGACTCCCTAAATATGAAAATATCGTTGAGTGACCTTGTTCCTTTCACACTCGTTAATTGGTCTAGAAAGAGAATCTATTTGGCATGAGTTTAACCCTTTTTCCAGCCAATATATTATTCTGTAAAAAGGTAAGCCTCAAGAGACTTGTCACATGAGGAGAGTTCTCCTCAATTATATTTTATACTTTTGTGGGCGAAGGGGACTAAACCTAGAAAAAGGATGTGAGTCCATAGTTAATCTCTTTTCAGACTCCTTAAAATTAAAAAGATCATCAAATGATCTTGTCTCAATTACACTCGTTAAAATGGTTTTTAAGAGGCTGTAAATGTGTTGAACCTGCACAGAATAGATCTATCTAGAAAATAACAAACACATTTGCATAGATAAATTGAGAAATAAGAAGCAAGAGAGAAAGAATGAAATAATTCTCATTAACTGAATGAATAATGAATAATTTACACATTATATACTATGTATAAATCAACCAATGTGCATTGGAGGAGAAGCCAATGCACCATAGTGGTGGTATAGAGTGATATGGACACGCACCAATAGTTATGGGAGTAAAAATCCACCTATTCTAATCTCTAAGGAAGTTACGAGAGTGAACTGGCACCTACTTGAGTTAACTAGCCTATGAGTCTTTAGTTAACTTAATGAAACAGAATGAAGTGAGGAGGAGATCATGGAATCATGGGTAATGCACTAGTCTAGTGATGATCTCAAGAACAATGTGCATTAGTTGGTGATGATCCCAATGTTTCATGGTGACAATACCAATGTAGCATCTAGAATCCACTCAACTGATCAAACTGAAGTGAAAACTGAAGATAATATTCTCCCTAGAGGAATATTCTTCTTAAAATATATGAGACTAGATAATGAGTAATTATGACTAATAAACAAGGAAAAACCTTAGAAAAAATAAATCCTAGGTGTGTGTGAAGTAACTCCAACACCCCCCCTAAACATCACTATGGTGAAAATAAAGAATGGGTCAACGAAGCCATGTTAGGTACCCAAATACAAAATATGCATTGAAATAAAGTGAGGAAAGAGGGAAAACATCATTTGAAACCCCCCCCCTCAAGGTACAATGTATATAAAAATAAGAACTGACAATTGCTAGGAAATTGTGTCCTTCACTTCGAGACAACTTTGTAGAGAATGAAACTTATGCTCAGTGAAGGTCTTGGTGAAGATGTTTGCAGTATGTTATACTAAAGGAAATAATTGTAGGTCGATGATTCCCTCATGTAATAATTCCCATATGTAGTGCATGTGGATATCAATGTGCTTCGTCCGCTGCCTCTGAACTTGATCTCTACAAATCTTCAAAGTGCTCTAGTTTTCAAACTAGATGACGATTGACCAATGAAACTGAATTCCCAACTCAGTGAGAAAATTTTGTAGCCACATATCCTAAATGGTTATGTTAACTACCCCTCTGTACTTTGCCTCGGCTAAAGATAGAGAAATAACAACCTGCTTCTTTCTCGACCAACAGATAGGCCCGAAACCAAGACGAGGTGAGTAACCATATGTCGACTTGTGATCAATGCTATCGCTAGCCTAGTCATAATCAATGAACCCAATGAGATCCAGTGTAGATTTTGTTTCATAATGAATCCCAAAGGTGATGGTTCCCTGTACATATCGAAGGATATGCTTTGCAAGCTTCCAATGTATCTCATGTGGCTCCTCCATGAACCTGGAAACTGTGCCAACCGCATAAGAGAGGCCTGGTCTAGAGTGTGTGAGATACAAAAAGATCCCCACTAGATTTCTGTAAAATGTGTTGTCAACCAGTGAAGTTTCCCCACCATCCTCAAGTTTGACTCCCGATAGGAAAGTAGTCCGAGAACACTTGAATTCTGTCATGTGAAATTTCTCAAGGAGATATCGTGCATACTTGTCCTGAGATAGTTTGATGCTTGATGCATCCTGAAGGATATCGAGTCCAAGGAAGAAGTATAGCAGACCCATGTCTTTCATCAAGAACTTTTCATGGAGAATATTCTTGACTATAGAAATCAATGAAGTCGAGCAACCAATGATCATCAAATCATCAACATACAAAACTAAGAGTAGAAATGAATCAACCATCATGAACATGTAAACATTCAGGTCTGATTTACAACATACAAAGTTTTGTGACAACAGGTAGGAGTCCATATTGACATACCATGCCCTCGGATCCTAATTGAGGCCATAAAGATATTTCTTCAGTTGACAGACCAAAGATAAATCCTATATAAATCCATGGGGTTGCTCTGTATAGATCTCCTCAGAGAGATCACTATGAAGAAATGCATTCTCAACATCCATCTGATGGACTTCCCATCCTTTTGATTCCAAAATGGAAAGTTCCAAACATATGGAATCCGTATTAACTACTAGAGAAAAGGTCTCATCATAGTAAATGCCATGGACCTACTGAAAGCCTTTGGAAACAATCTTGGCTTTGTGTTTGATAATCTATCCATCCGTTGTGCTCTTGGTCCTGTAGACCCATATGCACCTGATAATTTTCCTTCTAGAAGGACGAGGAACTAGATCCCAAGTATGGTTCTCAAGGAGAGAGTTCTACTCCTCCTACATGGTGGATTCCCATAAGGGATTTCCAATAGCCTTGCCATAATATTGTGGATCTAAATACTGAATCAAGAAAATATGTCGTGGTGGCAATGGTTCAATGGAAGTGAGTGCAAGAGGAGGATCCTTGAAATCATATCGAGTCCTCCTAGTATCGGTTGGATCACCAACAAGATCCCATGCATCCTGAAGAGTAGTCTGGGCCCACTTAGGTGTCAACTCTGGCTCTGCATCTGCATCTGGATGCACTGAATTTGCATATGAATGTACTAAATTTGTATATGTGTTGGCCCTTGACCAATTTTTGGAGTTTCTTGGTCATTTTGAACTATTTTGGGACTTCAATAGCCTTTCAAAGGAGGAGCGCAAGACAAATAAGAGATCACAGGATCTTGGCCCACTTTTGGATCATTTTTGGGTTTTTGGGAATATGTAATGGGAATGGGAGGTCGGACCATGGGTATACCCATGTGTAGGCCTATTTTGTAATATATATAGAGAGAGAGAGAGATGTTTAGGCCATATAAGGGAGTAGTTGAAGTCGAATGAGATATCTATGTGATGTAGGCTAAGTTCCAAGAGTTGGATCTTTGTGATCAGGGATTTGTGCATTCAGTGTAAGACTTGTAGATCTGAGTGCAAGTCCTTGTGCGAGACTATAGATGGCTTAGTGTTGTAATGCAAGGAAGAAGGATCTAGCGAGCTGCGTAGATATTCTATTATGTGTGGAGTAAGGGTTTTGATGGATTTGTGCTTGTAACTGATTGACTGAAGACAATAAAGAAGAAGAGTTGGTGGACATAGCCCCAGGGTGGGGATGAACCACATAAACACTGTGTGATGTGTTTTATGCTTGTCTTGATGTGTTTAGATGTTATTCACTAAGTTCTTTGATATTTTTAGATAGATCTACTTATGATTTGTGCTTATGATATGTGAGAATATTAGATCTGATCAGGATAGTTGTGCTTAGTGATTTATATGCTCATTCTAATCTGTTAATATGCTAAGTGATTAGATATTGTAGATTAGTGTGAATGTTGCGATGCTCTATTTTATCAGCAAAGTGAATAGTGATTTCATATTGTGGGACTGATGGTGCTAAGAGCTGTAATAAGTGTTCTAATTACATATCAGTGTCCCAACTAAGTTTGCAGACACATGAGTCTTGCAACCACCCCTGCCTCTACCTCGGGTGAGACTTCATCTGCTTCAAAAGTATTACCAAAGGGCCAGTAGTTAGGGATTTTTTGGTGCGTTGTTGTAGTGTTGAACCTTGGGTCTTCCCTTGTGCCAACAAATGGTTCCATTGCTAGGACCTGAAACTGTGATTGTTGGGAACTAAGAAAGAATAAGATCTGTGCAAAGATTCATCCTGAAATTGTGGAAGCTCTGTGCATAGATTTTTTCCCTAGTGCGCAGTGTTCTACTTGATCTATAAAGATTTGTGATGAAAAAAAAAAGAGGTCGGATCTAAAATAAAGAAGCCCGATCTAAAGAAAATAGGTTGGATCTGAAGGAAAGAAGAAAGATATGAAAGCTTTGTGATTTAAGAAAGGTAAAAGTGAGATTTTTTTACTAAAAGAGGTAATATCTGCAAGCCCTATTCTTTGATAAAGGTAAAGATAGTAAAAATAGTTAGATCTGGAAGCTTTGTTCTCTATAGAAGTAAGACAAATGGAAATTTTTGTTTCTAGAGTATGGATCTAGGTATGTTTAATAACATCTGTCCTAGTTTGAAAACTAGGGCATTAATAGATGAAAGAAGGTTTTATATGAGTAGATCTGATAAGAATAGTGAAAGATATGTTATACCTATGCATAGAAAGAATTTTTGGACTAACGAATGGATGCAGGATCCCATAAATAAATTGTTGTAGGTTACCTACCATGCTCCTAGTGTGCAGTACAGAAGAGGCTAGGGATCATTTAAAAGAAATAGATGATTAACCCTCTGTTACAGTTGCATAAAACCATGACATCTTGCTAAAGAATTCCCTGGGAGAAGACCTAGTTGTCTTTTTTGAAAAGGTATGGACCATGAAGTGTTGGATTGCCCTAGAATGATTGCTAAGCTTGAAGGAATGAATCTAAATCAAGAAAACCCTAAGGCAGCTCCAGAGGCTATAGCAAAATCCTAGGAAGAATCAGAGAAAATATTGCTACAGATGAAAGAAACCTTGAATGAACACCGACATATTATATTATCAGATATCTTTAAAGACAAAGAATGCATTGAAGCAAGAATAGGAGACTTCAACATTGATTGTGTTCTAGATGAAGAAACACAGGTGCATATCAAGATAAAGAGAACTCAAAAAGCTATAGGAAGGCCTGCCATGATTCCTTCATTAGGAGGGCTAGGGTTCTTTAGAGGAAAACTGGTAAACCTGTGTGGAAGGCTCGCTCGGATACCTATGACTGTCAATGGAACTTCGACAGAGGAACATTTTGAGATTATCAAATTTATTGAGGACAATGCCCCATTTACCATGTTAATAGGAAAAACTTGTATTGACAGAGATCAAGCCAGAAGAAACAAAGAAGAAGAAGTCTTGGAGAAGAAGAAACAAGAGTTAAAAGATTTCATGACTAGAAGGATCACATACTTGATTGAAGAACATGAGAATAGATCGAAGTTATTTGACACTAGAGACCCTGATGTCGAAGCTGCAAGAACACTAGAAGAACCACAGAGACTGAAGTACTTACTCTAGATAAAGAAGAGGTATTACCCCTAAATCCTAGGGAAGAATCTCAACAACGCATAGTGACTATGTTAAAACAATATAAGAATCATAATGGAAAAAGACATACTGAGATGAAGCTCACTGGAAAGAAGGCTAGAAAGATAAGTAAAAAAAGGGCTAAGATTGAAAAGTTACAGAAGATTCCAGAGGGAATTTTGCAGATAGAAAATTTGCAGAATTGGAGCTTCACCAAGATATCAGAACAAAGACGCATGGCACTTCTCCATGGTGAATCAATATAGTCGTTGAGGATATTATAACCATTCAATCGATGCTCCGAATGAGAAAAAAAGAAATAAAGGTCCATCATCAGACCATTAGACCACACCATAATGGATCCAACAAGAGTTAATTAAGGCCCATAACCATTGCAAGAGAACCATTGTCGAGTTTCCTACTTATCCCATCACGCCATGCATAGAGAACACTTTTGATAACTGAGAATTTCAAGCCCCCAGACTAAGAGAATTATATACAGTGATCATTGTGTTATTGGTGTTTGTTCTAGTGACGAATCTAAGATCATCGTGACCCCAAAAATTTTAATCTCGAGTGCGTATGTCTGACGAGTTCACCACAGTTGAAGAATCAATAACGAAATTTGTTGGCCCTTGACCAAGTTTGAGGAAAAACTTGGTCATATTTGACCATTTTTGGAACTTTGACAGCTTGTCAAAGATGGAGTGCAACATGAAGCGAAGATCGTGGAAGCTAGACCCCTTTCTTGGGTCCTTTTTGGGTTTTTAGGGATAATGTAATTTGTATGGGATGTCGTCCCATGGTTTTACCCATGTTTAGGCCTATTTTGTAAAGTATAAATAAGTAGCTAGAAAATGTAAGAGGCAAATAAGCTAAGTGCTAGTAAATTCTTTGTGTATACTATGTGACTGACTTGGAGAGCTAAGTGCAAGTCCTGTAATTGTTGAGTGCATGGATTGTAAGAAGGCTTTGTGCTAGATCTACTTGGGGAAGGAGGATCTGGTGAGGTGCACGCAGATCTTCTATCCTATGCGGAGTACAATTTTGAGCTATGTGCTATAATCAGATTGACCAAAGCTAATAAAGAAGAAGAAGACTTTGTGGATGTAGCCCTAGGGTGGGGGTCAACCACGGTAAACCTGTGTGTTGTGCTCGGTGCCTCGACCTAATGTGTTTGTCTCTTTCCATGTGTTGAGATTTGATATGATTATGATATGTGCTTTTATATGATATACTTCGATAGATATAATTTTCTTTGTTCTTCTTAGATGTATGGATGTAGATCTAGCATATATGAAAGTGGTGAGTGATAGACCTATTTTGTTGTTGCTAAGTGCTAACTTAACCTAGATCTAAGTGAATGTTGTGGTGCTCTGTGTCATATGCAAAGTACCATGAGGATTAAATATTGATGAATGATATATGATAAAGTGTTGTCTAAGTGTTAGAATCATAGATATGTGTCCCAACTAAGGTTGGAGACACCCGAGTCTTGAAACCACCCCTGCCTCTACCTCAGGTGAGATTTCATTTGCTTCATAGTTGTTGCTGAAAGGGTCGATAGTTAGGGTTTTGTTGGTGCATTGATGAAGCTTTGAACCCTGGGTATGCCCCTGTGCCAACAAATGGTTCCGTTGTTGGGACCTGAAACTGTGATTGCTAGGAATTAAGCAAAAGAAGCTTTGTGCAAAGATTCATCTTGAAATTGTGAAAGCTCTGTGCGTGGATCTATTCCCTAGTGCACAATGATCCACTTGATCTGAAAAGATCTATGTTTAAGAAGGAAGGATAGATCTTAAGTAAAGAAGTCATATCTATAAGAAAATAGGTTGATACTGAAGAAAAGAAGATCTGTAAGCTCTGTGCTCTGATATAGGTAAGAATAGTTAAAATTTCTTAGATCTGGAAGCTTTGTAATCTATAGAAGTAAAAGAAGTGAAAATTTTTGTCTCTAAAGTATGGATTTAGGTATGCTTGATAGATTTTGTCCTAGATTGAAAACTAGGGCATTGTTAGATGAAAGAACATTTGATATGAATAGATATGATAAGAATAAAGAAAGGTATATTATACCTATGCATAGAAATATTTTTTGGACTAACCAATGGATGTAGGATCCTAGAAAGAATTTTTTGCAGGCTAACCATCATGATCCTAGCACGCAGTACAAGAAAAGTTGGGGATCATGGAAGAGAAAGAGAGGATTAACTCTTTGTTACAGTTGCAGAAGACCAAGACATCTTGCTAAGGAATGCACTGGGAGAAGCCCTAGTTGCCTCTTTTGTAAGGCTATGGACCATTAAGTACTGGATTGCCCTAGAATGATTACTAGACTTGAAAAGCTAAATATGGAGCAAGGTCAAGAGACTAATATTATAGAAGAACACCAGAAAGAATCAGAGATTATGTTACTAAAAATGAAAGAAACCCTAGATGAACATAAATATGTCAGTTTGTCAGAGATCTTCAAATAAAAGGAGAAAATCAAAGTAAGAATAGGAGACTTTGACATCGAATGTGCTCTAGATGAGGGAACATAGATGAACATTATGACAGAAAGTACTTGGGAAATCCTAAGAAGGCCTACTATGATTCCTTCACTAGGAAGAATAGGGTTGTTTAAAGGAAAAATGGTAACTCTATGTGGCAGAATTACCCAAATAGCTATGAGTACCCATAGAGCTTCGATAGAGGAAAGTTCGAAGTCATTATATTTATTGAGGATCGTGCCCCATTTTCAACTTTTTTAGGAGAGATCTAGATTGAAAAAGACAAGATCCGGAGAAAAGAAGAAAAGGAAGACCTAGAATAGAAGAAGCAAGAAATCATGGAATTTATGACTAGAAGGATCGCCTACTTGATGGAAGAACAAGAGAACAGATATCAGCTATTGAACACCAGGGACCTGAATGTCAAAGCTATAAGAACGTTAGAGGAACCACAGAAGACCAAAATACTTAATCCATATGATGAAGGAGTATTACCCTTGGATCTGAAGAAAGAACCTTAGTAGCGCGAAGTGACTATGTTGAGAGAAGATAAGACTCGGAATGGAAAAAGGATGATCGAGACGAAGCTCACTAGGAAGAAGGATAGGAAGCTAAGTAAGAAGAGAGCCAAGATCAAAAAGTTACAAAAGGTTCCGGAGGAAACTTCGCAGCAGGAAAAATCACAATAATTGAGCTTCATCGAGATATCATGTAATGCTCCCTCGACCGTCATCCAACCCACAGGCCAGGAAGATGCTACTTTGAGGAAAAACATAATTTTATGCTTAATTAATAACATGAATTTAAAACAGGTTAAACACATTTAAACTCAGAGTCAACACAAAATTACTGCTGACATAAATAATCCATGGAATTAACATTAATTCATATGCACAACAGAATACATGATAAATATAAATACACAGACATGCAAAACATAATTAAAACATCGTCTGGTACTTATATTTTAAATGGTGGTAATTCCACCAACCACGTGCATGCCTACCATGAACCTCCCAGCCTTAGACCACGCTACTCATCAAGCTCAACAGTGGGTCACCCTCGAGTTGGGACTAAGCTCCACCCCAATGTAAGGAATCCTAGGCTAGGCTGAGGTTACAGGGAAAACAACATGGAATGAATGGAAGGATTCTTCCCAGGATGCGATCTTATGCCCACTACTCCCAGACTCTCATTCCCCACATGATTGTTCCGCCCAGGAGTATACACCTTCACAAGCATAGTCCATCAGTGCTACACCTCCCTCTCTGGGTCTCGACAATAGGCTGAATCAGGAAGTCTTAGAGCCCAAAGATGGTGCTAGACACTCTTTGGAAGAAACCACTTCCCAGCAAACTCTCTCACCTAGAGAGAGTTGTTCACAAGCTTGACAACCTGCCTCTTCTAACAACAATCACCTCCCTCACTTGGAGAGAGGTTACACATAGGCTAAGCACAAACTCACATTGGCTAGTAAGCCATGCGCATTCCAGCACTGCATGGCCACAACAACCAACTGGGAAAAAAGACATGGGCTTCCCAAACAGGCTCAACAATCACGAAATAGACTCATAGTTTTGGTTTCGGGATTGCACAAGGTGTACAGAGATCCCACACATAGGCTCAAACTGTTCAGGCAAGGAATGTACTGGATTCCTTAGGAATCAACACAGACCTTTTCCTCGGTTTTAGAATTGCATGAGGGTATCTTGCAGAGGTTAGACGAGACTCATGTTCAGATGGTCGATGGTGGAATGGAGGAGGAACCCCCATCATGGCTCAATTCAACAGTTTTTAACTACATGCACTTGAGTCGACACTTGTCACCCATGAAACTACATGCCTTCCATCAACATGCTTTCCTCCCCATTTAGAAGTCACTTTTCATTCCAAAAGAACTTAGGATAAAACATATATTTCACATGGTCTTTTTGGAATAATATTAAAATATTATTCCCAAGGACTTAAGCCCCTAGGCTCAACACTTAGCCCCTCCTCCCACCTTCTATCCCCTAATTGCTTACCCACTCTATGGAAGCTTAGTCCCCCATCACTCATTCATCATGGTCGGTCTTCACGCAATGGTGTTTATATTTTTATTAATGTTCTGCATGATTACATATACAAAATCAGACTCTTGGCCTTCAACACTTAGGCTTTCTAGACTAACAATCACATAAGCCCACCAACTTATATAAACTTGGCTCACCAGCCTATAAAAAATAATTACAATTCATTTTAGAAACATGATTTACAATAGGGCTCAGCCTTGGGGACATTACAATCCCCCTCCCTTTATTTCTGCACTATCCTCAGTGCAACTTTACACTGCATCTGCAAGATTTTCAAAATTTTCAAAAAGATGTGGGTACTTTGCCCGCATAACATCTTCATGATCCCATGTCGCATCCTCAGGACCGTAGAAAGTCCACTGGACCTTTACAAGCCCTATAGTTTGATTCCCGAGCTGTTTGTTTTTCCTATCCAATATGCGCACAGGATGCACTTGCAAGACACCTTCTGGTTCCACCTGAATCACATTCCAATCGATAACATGATTAGCATCAGGTATATATTTCTTAAGCAATGAAACATGAAACACATTATGTATAGTCATAGATGAAGGTAATGCAAGCTTATATGCAACTATCCCAATCCTTTCCAGGATTTCAAATGGCCCACAAAATATGGCTGGCAACTTGGCACAACTTCCTATCTTCAGGGAACTCTTGTTAATTTTCACTTTTAGGAAAACATGATCACCCACTTTGAATTCTCTGTGGGTTCTGTTCTTATCAACATAACTTTTCTTCCTGTCCTGGGCAGCTTTCAAATTCTGTTTAATTTTTATCATTTGGTCCTCCATCTCCTTGAGAAACTCTGGCCCAACTACTGCTCTATCAGTTGGATTATCCCAACTCATTGGAGTGTTACACTTTCTTCCATAAAGTGCTTCAAATGGGCTCATCTTCAATGATGCATGATACCCATTATTGTAGGCGAATTCTACCAAATGCAGGTAGTCTTCCCATCTTGATGGTTTATCCATCATGTGCATTCTCAACATGTCCTCTATTACTCTATTCACCCTCTCTATCTATCCATCAGACTCAGGATGATACGCTGTACTAAAATTCAGATTCATTTCAAATCCTTTGAATAGTACTTTCCAGAAATTCGAGGTGAATTTCATGTCCTTATCAGACACAATCGTTTTAGGAATTCTGTGCAAGCGTGCCACTTCTTTTAAGAAGATATTAGCAACATTTGTTGCCTTGTGAGTGGTTTTTAGTGGAATAAAATGGGCAGCTTTTGTAATCTTGTCCACCACAACCATGATCAAATCATGCTACTTGCTTGTTCTGGGCAATCCTGTAATAAAATCCATGGTCACCACTTCCCACTTCCATTCAAGAATGGGAAAAGGTTGTAGCAACCCTGCTAGGTGCCTATGCTCAACTTTAACTTTCTGGCACTCCATACATCTGGTGATGTATTCAACAATATCTTTCTTCATACCTGGCCAAAAGTAATGGCTTTTGACTACTGCCACAGTCTTTTGATATCCAAGGTGTCCATCATAAGTCATGTTATGCATTTCTTTTAGAATCGCAAGTTTCAATTCTTGGACATTGGGTATATACACTATATTTTTATATAGAAGTATTCCATTAGCTCCCAAGATGTAATTTCCCTCTTTCTGTGGTCTCTCGCTCTGTTGTAGCTTTGCTACCAAGTCTCTGTACTGCAAATCTGCATTTGCAGCTTCCAAAATTCTATCTTTAATATCAGTCCTGTACATGCTAATGGATGTAGCATGTAATTCATGCACCTTTCTGCTAAGTGCATCAGCCACCTTGTTTTCCTTCCCTTTGATATTCTTTATATCAAAGTCGTATTCACACATAAATTCTATCCACCTACTTTGTCTAGCATTTAAGGTTAGTTGATCAAACAAGTATTTCAGACCATTATGGTCTGTTTTGAGTTCAAACCTCCTTCCCATGAGGTAATGTCTCCATTTCCTTAGAGCGTGAACGATTGTTTTCAACTCCAAATCGTGAGTGGCATAATTATTTTCATGCTCTTTCAGCTTCTTGGACTCATAACAGATTACAAATCCATTCTGGCTGAGAACTCCTCCCAACCCTTCCTTACACACATCTATGCACACCATGAAATCCATATTTCGATTTGCAATTTTCAAGATTGGAGTGTTGGTTAATAGCTACTTCAATCGTTGGAAACTCTTCTCACACTCTTCATTCCACTAGAACTTTTTCTCCTTCCTTTGTAAGGAAGTGATAGGGTGAGCTATCCTTGAGAACCCTACTATAAACCTTCTGTAATATCCCGCTAGACCCAGATAGGATCTAACTTCCACCAAATTCCTTGGCACTGGCCATTCTCTGATGGCCTCAACCTTCTCAGGATCCACAACGATCCCTTCTTCTAAAATAATGTGCCCCAAGTAATGGATCTGCATTTGATAAAACGATCATTTGCTCAACTTGTCATACAATTGGTGTTCCCTCAACACTTGCAACACCATTCTTAGGTGTTGTTCATGCTCTACTTTTGACTTGGAATACACCAAAATGTCATCCAGGAAGACTATGACAAACTTGTCTAGATAGTGCCTGAATACACCGTTCATCAACCATATAAAAAAAGCAAATGCGTTTGACAGCCCAAACGGTACCACTATGAACTTGTAATGACCATACCTTGTTCTAAAGGTAGTCTTACTGATGTATTCATCCTGTATTCTTACCTGGTGATATCCCGATCTGAGATCTGTCTTCAAAAATATTTTTTCACCTTTCAACTGATCGAAAAGATCGTCGATCCTTGGTAGACGATACTTATTCTTGACAATTACTTTGTTCAACTGTCTGAAATCAATGCACAACCTCAACATCCTGTCCTTCTTCTTCACGAATAGAACTGGGGCACCCCAAGGTGACATGCTGGGGTGAATGTACCCCTTCCTTAGAAGCTCTTCAAGCTACAATTGCAACTCTTTCAGCTCTGGTGTACTCATTCTATAAGGATATTTCGACACTGGAGCTGCTCTAGGCATCAGATTTATAGAAAAATCATTGTCTCTCTTCGGAGGTAGTATAGGTACCTCCTAAAATACGTCTTCAAACTCTGTAAGTACTTCATGGTCTCCAATGTTTCGGACTTCATCTCTGGATGCTTCTTCCACACGGGCTGCAAATAATTGACATCCTTTTCTGTAGCACTTCTTCAACTGCATTGCTGAGATTTCTCTAACCACCACAGCTCTGGGAATCCCTTGGGCTATTTTTCGATTCCCTTCCTCATCCAGGCATGTAAACTTCTTATTACGACAGTCCAAAAGGGCATGGTGCTATTCCAACTAGTCCATCCCAATTAAGCAGTCATAAGAGCCTAAAGGAAGAATATTCAATTCAGCCTTAGTGCTCAATCCTTTCATGTCCACAGGACAGGACTTAACCAACTTAGTGACTTTCCTCTTGGTTCCTGTAGCCAACTGCACTAACCAAGACTTTTCATGTTTGCTTCTTAATAAATGCAAACTTTCCACCACCCTAGGATCTACATAACTATGGCTAGCCCCTAAATCAATTAAAATAATAAATGGTTGGTTGTTAATCATACCTTCCACTTCAATCATGTGCGATTGAAATTCAGCTTGCTTTTTGTCTAGGGCTGCATAGATCCTTGGCATTCTACTTCCCATGTCCTCCACTGTTTCAACTTGTTGAACATTATGGACAGTTCTTTCTTTGCCATTTTTATGGGGACAATCTCTATATTTGTGGTTCCCTTTACAGCCTCAACACTGAATGGGTGTCTATCTCTACCTTTGTTTCCCCACTTCATCCGTTCTCGACTCTCTAAATGATAGATTTCCTTGAGGACTATTTCTGAAAAAGGGAGGTTTGTTTCCCTTCTCCCTCTTTTCCTTCTTAAACTTCCTCTGGTCATCCCAAGCCTTTTGAAAGGTAGGCTTTTCTCTTTGTTGTTCATATAAGCATTTAGCCTTTCTTATTGTTTCTTCCATAGTATTAGGATCATCATGCTAAATCTTGTCACCAATGGAAGGTGGAAGTCCACTCAGATACCTCTGAATCTTGACAACCTCATCCTTGATGAATGGAACATACTTCAGTAGTTCCAAGAAACTTTGTTCGTATTCATCAATGGTCATGTTGCCTAGCTTGAGTTCGAAGAACTCCTTCATATTTTTGTCATAGTATCTTTTAGTCAGGTATTTATTCTCGAAATACCTCTTGAACTCCTTCCAAGTGATATCTTTCTCTCTAATGTGTTGCACCTGCACAAATTGATCCCACCAAATGGATGTTTTTCCTTTTAGTTGATACATCACAATTCTTCCTTCTGCATGAGAGGAATAATTATACAGTTGGAAATATTTCCTCATTCCAAGCAACCATGTTTCATCATCTTCCTCCTTCTTATGTTCTCCATCAAATGTAGGAGGATTAATCTTATTCATCTCCCCTTTCAATTCATCCATCCCATATCTCCTATGCTTTTGGGTAGGGGATGGGCTTGAACTACTATGTGCCTCCCTACTGGACTGATTTTGTGAGCAATGATGATGTCTGTTGCCACTCCTCGATCTTCTTCTCCTCTCGGGGGTCCTAACATTTCTTGATATTCTTTTCCTCTTAGGGGTCCTGTGACTCTCTATCTTGCTTGAGTCACTCCCCTTCTCCAATTTCTTTTCTATTATTTCCAGGCTCTTCAACATTTTTAAGTTGAATTCACCCTGGTGATCCCTGACTCTCATGAGCTTTTGGCTATCAGCTCGATGAGCCTCGGCATCTTTCTATAATCTTTCAATGAGTTTCATCATATGTCCTTCCTTATCCAATTCTCTTCTATGCACATTGGATTTCGATCCTTCGACTCCCAGGTTGACATCCATTCCTTCTCTTTCATCCTCTGATTCATAGGTAATGTGCACCTCTTCCATTTCTATACTCAGTTTTCCTAACACTTGTTGAACTCTACACACACAACGTGCAGTCAATCAAATTTTTTCAGGCCTTAAACCCTTAATAAAACTTCAACATTCATAAACCAACGTGAATAAGAAAAACGTTTCGAATCCACTAAGTTTTCTGAGCTCTAGTTGGCTCTGCAAATTTCAGGACTTCTGGTTTTGGGGTCTTAGTCCACGAGACTCTCATACTCACTTTTGGGTTTTGGGGTTTGGGTCCATTAGGATCCAATAGTTATATCCTTGACAGTTCTTTTGTCTTCTAAAATTTTGGGACTTTCAGACTTTGGGGTTTCGGGTTTTGGGGTTTTGGTCCCTGGAGGTTCTCGCACTCACTTTCCTCTCCAAATCCCGGATCTCAAACTTCCAACCTCTCTCCCCTTGGGCCCACAACACAACTATTGCCAACTATTAGCGATATTTCTTGTAAAGGGGTTAAAATGTAAAAGGCTGGGTCAAAACCCACTTATCCTAAGTTTTGGGCGTGAGCGCGTCTATGTTAAACGAGAATCACTTTTGGACGATTGGAATTTGTGCACCTAGATCAATGGTGCACAACGAATTCTGGACCCCCCTTGCCTTTCGACCTTTAAGCGGGGGCGGGGTCCGGAATCGCGGGCACAACTCTCCAACGATCTAGATTAGCGTGCCCAGATCAACGGCGATGAAGACCATTCCGGACGCCCCCTGCCTTTCTACCTTTAAGCGGAGGGGGGGGGGGTCTGGAATCAAGCAAGCAGCTTTTGACGGCTGATATTACAACGCCCGGATCAACGACGCTCGGGCAGCCCCATCCTTCTCAGCTGCTCTGGGTTTAACTCGCATGAGCCCTTTCCTCATCATGTCATCCTCCTTTCCACCTTTCTCTTGCTGCCGCATGTCACCCATCCTCCTCCACTCTTTCGTCCTGGTGGCCCTTTTCCCGTCTCATCATCCCCTTGCCACCTGCCACATATCCCTTTCCCTCCACATCATCCTCTCACCAAAAAGAGAGTTTATTACCCCTCATCTTCCCCCTTTTCTGCCATGAACCGTCCTCTGTCACCTTTTCCTCACCTCGCCACTTCTTCCACGACCTCATAATCTGATGCCATCACTCATATTATGCGCTACATTCTCCACGCTAGGCCCATTCATTAAAACCATTCATTTATTCCAGGTGGCAGCGCAGGAGGCCTTCCACGTCCCAAAGATGCCAAGTTGGCTGGGTCGTCCTCAATCCCTATGAAGTAGTTATTGAAGCGGTTGGTGGTTGTTAGACATCGTCTCTGCCATAATGGGAAAGCACGGCCATGAATTTAAGGCACGTCGATTCACCGTTGGAACTGTCAAAGAGCCAGATTGCATCTGACATAAGTTGCACGATCTTTCAAAGGTTGACTGTCAGAAGCCATGCAGACGCAAAGCTTTCAATGCCATGTCTCGATTCCACTACTGTTGTTGTTTTGAGTATATATAGGCGTTTTCGCCATTTTTTGTATCTATCGATGGTAGAGCTAAGCTCCCGACTGTAAAGTTTCAGTAAATATCCTATCTTTCTGGGTTATGTATCAGTGTTTGAGACTTCTTGGTTTATGACAGACAGTTTCCTTTTTCCATATATGTTTCATCTCTGGCTAGAGAGTTCATGGTCGAATGATTCGCATGGATTAACACAGTTCTTTTATGATAAATGATTTATTGTTGCATTTTTGTTTTCTCTAGTTTCCCGCATTTGGAAGTAAGAAGATCTTGTTTTCAGATGCCTTCTTTCACAGTCTGTTAGAAGCTTGATGCCTACAATAGACTCTTTCACCCTCCTTATGAAGTCTTCCCCCTACTCACCCTTTATTGCAACTCACTGTTTGAAGTTTATCAAGACCTCACTCGTTCATGCATGCCTAGCCTAGTTTCTGAGTTGAGACGATTGTTCCGAGTTTGCTTCCATTTGATCACCCCTTTCAAACAAATCGTGACATTAAACTGATGGGTGTTAGGCTCTGCTCCTGCAAGAAATCCAGGAGTGACTTCTGGCTCCAACATTTCTGGCGCCGTTGCCGGGGACAAAGTTGAATATTTTCCCTGGGATTGAACGACAAAGTCAACTGATTATGAAGGTGCATTAGATATAAGAACTTGAAGATTGCTACTGTGCACCTGGCAACTCCATTGTGACGACTCCGCTGAGGATAACCTGCATTATCAACTATGTCTTTGAGAGGCCGACACATGAGGTCTAATCCACACTTGCCTTTAGCTACACCAGAGGCTGACACGGAAGCAGTGCGCAAAAAGGGAAAGAGCTCTGCAAAAGAAGTCCCCATCGCTAAAACAGGTAATACGTCATCCCCTTCTGTGAGAACTCCATTTTCAGATTCTCAGTTTCCTAGTCATCCTTCCTCTGAGGTTTCCCGTCTTCTGAATTTTGGGAGTGTTCCTGCTGAGTTTTCTCCTCCTGGTCTGGTATCAGAAAGAGAGATCCTTGTCACTCCCCCCTCTTTAGAGGTCATTCCCCCTCACATACCTCAAGATTTTTAAGGTTACGCCACCCCTCCTTTTTTTGTTACTACTGCATAGAGAGAACTATCTGCACACTCAGGTCCCTTATCTCTCTCTCTGTTTTCTCCATTCTCTCCTCCAAGAACCTCTGTTCCGACATCTCCCGTCTGTACTCCTTCTCCTATGAGTTCTCCCCTACCTAATATCCCTATGGATAGTGTCAATCTGCCTCCAAACAGAATGGATGCCATAGTTGCTGCCAGATATGCTCCTTTGATTCTGTTATCACTCCAAGAAACCCTCTGTGGTTGCAAACCAGAGGTGCTTGGTAACTTAAGAAACGAATGTTTTTGTATTTTGTAAATGTGGATCAATGGGACAACTCAATACAACTTATAGCATTCAAACATGAAAATGATAAACCA
>SNQJ01S0111638.1:0-28770 GCA_010110895.2 Picea sitchensis | reverse complement strand
CATGGGATTCTTGTGATGTTGATTCTTTGTGATAATGATTCCTAGGTACATTTGGAATGATGGTATACAAACAATGTGACTAGGAATATATAATTTCAAACTATCAATGTCTAAAAAATTTGGATTACTCTTTGGTTCAGGGAATAGTCATGGAAATGTCTTGTGTGATGGAAAGGGGGACTTCAAGAACCAATCCATGAGATGTGGGACATTGAAATTGAATTAGAAAAGGTTTCATTTTTTACGTCATTGATGGATGTGATCCATGATATGTGTGGTTGTGATCTAGTGGCACATGGTGAAAAGTTTGACTCTAGTATCATGACAAACATGATTGGAAGAATATCAAGTTATATGTTGTTGCAATGTATGAAAATATAGTGCGATCACTTGATGGAAATTCAATATAAAATTTGGTAGTGAAACCCATTAGGGTTCTTTGAAATAGCCTAAGTAAGATATATTCCTCTTTGATTAACTAGATGTGGAACCCAAGAGACACATTTCCATATCCACGAGGTGAATTTTTTTTAGATCATTATTACTAATGGAGGTTCCATGAGATGTGGCGGCTATTATTAAAATGTGTGCCTTAAAATTGGTGATTATTCTTTGAAATCCCACATATTTTCCATTGAAATGGGTAGTTGCGAAATTGTTTTGGGTGTATAATGTTTATGCACATAGGGCCCCATCACTATGGATTTCAAGGGGTTATACATGAGCTTCCAGTAGGCAGATAATTGCTATACTTTCCAAGGAATAACAACTTATTCTATTGAGATTATTAACTCACACCGTATGGAAAAAAAATCCTTAAAAAAGGACATTCTGGCATTATCTCACAGTTCCATGCCTTTCAATCCTTTGAGACCCCTTCCCAATCCATTCATCCTGACACACAATTAGTTTAATCCAAAAACCAATCAATTTTTGAAACCCCCAAGGCATCTCACCCTATCGTGGTGCACATGATCATTCTCTTCCTCTCATACCCGATAGCTTCCACCAAATGTCTACCCTTATTTCCACCCATTTTCTCAAAAAAATGAAATCGAAAAGATTGTTCAAGAATTGTTAGTTGCAGGTGTCACTACCCTAGTATTAGTCCTTATTTCTCCCATGCTGTCATGGTACTCAAAAAACAAGGCACTCAATGCATGTGTTTTTATTTTTGCAGTTTCAATAGAATCCTTGTCAAAGATAAGTTTCCCATTCCATCCACTGATGATGTTTTGGATGAACTTAATGGTTCTTAATTTTTTACCAAACTTGATCTCCATTCAAGCTATCACCAAATTTGTATGAAGGAGGTTGATATTCCCAAAAATTATTTTCCCACTCATGAATGCCATTATGAGTTCTTGGTGATTCCCTTTGGCCTTTGTGATGCACCATCCACCTTCCAAAGTCTCATGAATCACATATTTAAACCCTTTCTAGATCATTTTTTCCTTTCCTTTTTTGATGACATTCTCATCCACAATAAAACTTGCCAGGCCGATGTTTCCCATGTGGATCAGGTATTACAACTACTTTCTCATTATCAACTCTTTCTCAAATGGTCCAAATGTGCCTTTGGTGTCTCTCAGTTAGAATAATTAGGCCATATTTCTAGTAAGGATGGTTTATGAGTGAACCCACATAAAATTGAAGCAATGAAGGATTGGCCCCATCCTACGACTCTTAAAAGTTTATGTGGTTTTTTTTGTCTAACTGGGTACTATAGAAATTTTGTCCAAAACTATGGAAAGTTTGTTGCTCCCCTCACTACCTTATTTAATAAAAATTCTTTCAGTTGGAATGCAACCACAGATAAATCCTTCCAGTATTTGAAGGATGGTATGTGTACAACCCCAATAATTTCTCTACTCGACTTCAATAATATTTTTTCTTGAATGTGATGCCTCAAGAAAAGGCATAGGGACAGTTCTCATGTGAGAAGGCAGACCATTGGCCTTTAATAGTAAACAACTTTGTGAGAGACACTTGGGAAAATCTACCTATTAAAAGGAAATTTTGGACATTTTTCACGCTATGTATATCTGGTGTCCCTACTTTCTTGGGCAACATTTCCAGATTAATACTAGTCATTGTAGCCTCAAATACTTTTTGGAGCAAATTATTTCATCCCTTGAACAACATAAATGGGTTACCAAAATTTTGGTCTATTATTATGAGATATTTTATAAGAAGGAAAAGGATAATGTGGTAGTCAGTACTCTGTCTAAAAAAAATGAAGAGGAAGGATCCCTCTTTTCACTCTCCTTCATTTCAGGAAATTGGGTGAATGGAATTCACAATGAATTGTTCAAATATCCCAAGATTTCTAGCATAATCCAACAATTTCAACATGATTATAATGCATCTTTGGGCTACACTCGACATAATGATGAGCACCACTATAAAGGGCATCTGAATTTTCTCAAGCAGTCCAATTTTGAATCAACCATGCTGTTTGAACTCCATGTATCCCCAACATGAATTCATTATGTCTTTCATAAAACATATGAATGGATCAAACACTCATTCTTTTAGGAAGGCATGAAGAAGGACATCCACATTTTTTTGGCTGAAGGCAATCTTTGCCAATGACACAAGGGAGAAACAATGAAAAATCCAGGTGCACTATAACTTTTACCTATTCCACCTTCTTTATGGATATACATTCCCATGGAATTCATTGTGGGGTTACCCAAATATGGAAATAAATATATCATCATGGTTGTGGTTGATTTCCTTTCCAAATCTCCTCTTTTTTTGTCCTCAAACACCCCTTTAAAGCTTCCATGGTTTCTCAATTCTTTATGGATAATGTATTCAAAATACATGATATGCCACAATCTATTGTCATAAATTGTGATCCAACTTTCACTAGCAACTTCTGGCAAGAATTGTTCAGGCTCTAGGGCACTCAATTGCATCTTAGAACTACTTATCACCCGCATAATGATGGTCATATTGAAGTTTTCAACAAGTTTTTGGAAGCATATTTTAGGTTCTTTAATTTTGAATGATAGTCCCAATGGGTTCAATGGTTACCCCTAGAAAAATGGTGGTATAATACCACTTATCATGATGTCTCTCACATGACCCCCTTTGAGGAATTCTATGCCCAAAATCATCCATCAATATTATCCTACTTACTAGGTATCTACAAGGTACAAGAGGTCATCAAAACCCTTACATCTCAGGCTAACATTCTTCGCATCTCAAAGATAATATGGTCATGACTCATAATTGGATGAAGCAATAGTTTGATCAACATAACTTAGAATGTCATTTTGAAGAAGGGGATCATGTGTTATTTCATCTATTTCCATATAAGCAAACCTCTCCTCAAAGACTACCACCACCAGAAGCTTTATCCAAAAAAAATTGGCCCCTATAAGATCCTCAAGCATATTGGGCCTGTGGCTTACAAATTAGAACTTCCAAGCCACTCTAAGATCCATCCTATCTTTCATGTCTCCTACTTAAAGAAAGTTGTTGGATCCAATTGTCGTGTTCAAACTACTATTTCTAAATTATATGAAGAAGCTTCCATTTGGTTGCAACCAAAGGTCATTCTTGAAAAACTAGAGTGTCATTTCCACCAATACAACATCCCTAAAGTTTTAATACAATGGAAGGATACACAACCAGAGGATGCCACTTGGGAACCAATAACCATTCTACAAGACTTCCTACATGTCCAACCTAGAGGACAAGGCTACTTTTTAAGGGGGGAGAGCATGTTAGGGTCCTAACCTCCATAACCCCCTAAGTAGATATATTACTATGTATGGAGGCCATCACTAGTAAATATGGCCCATGTATTAGTGTGAACACAATTATTGTAAGAAGGATTACTAGAAGGTTCCGCCTACTAGAAAGTTCCTTCTCTAGAATGTTCTTAGGGGATAAAAAGTACGATATAAATATGTAGAAGCATTGTAAAGTATGTCTTGGAAATCATTTGTAATTTGAGCTATGCTCTACTGGAGGTTTCCCCATCAAAAAGGAAAGTGAACATTACTTCCATATCAATCAAGGTATAATATTATGGTTCATATTGTCTATTGTGTTTGCAATTCTATTTATTTTAACAATAGATTTGAGTAATACATGCAATTTATTCTTTGAATATTTCTAATTAGCACATCACAGTAACCAAACTACTAGTGGTAAAGGAGGTCGAGAATTTGTAGGGGAGACTATAGAGGTCGGGCTCAACTTGGTTTGACAATTTAGTTGGTGGATTGGTTCTCTCAGTGTCCTCGTCGAATGTTGATTCCTAGGAACGAAGGTCAGGCCATGGGCCTCTGTGCTGTCAATTTTTCGATCTCAGTGGTTTTTTTTTAGTGGTGGTGGTTGTTCGAGTTCCTTTTTCACAGTACAACCCCCCCCTCCCCACCCATGGTCTCAAGTCCTTTGAGTGACATGGAATCTTTATTTGACAGGGAGGCTATTGAATCTAGTTCAAGGGGTCGAAGAATAAGGTGAAGGAATGTCTCTTATCTTTCTCCTGGTGAGGTTACATGACCCTCTATGACCAGAGATGAAACATAACCCAAGAGGGATGAGAAGAACTTCCAAACAATGCTCTCGGTTGAGTTAAAAGTGAGGGTTAACGTCTTCGAGGAAATTCTCCTAGAGAAGCGGAAATAGGTGTCAGAGGAGTAGATTGAGTAGGATTTTGAGGGATGGTTCTTTGACTATAGTTTCTCAAGGAGTAGAGACATTAAGGTTTTAAGAGATACTAAGCACTATTGACTCACTAAGGCCCTCATTTCCCAAGCGCTCAAAAAGTATAGCGCTGAAACAAAAAGGAACTTTTAGATAGATTCATGTTGTTTGAATCCAAGTTTGAGTTTAAGGATGTCTGTAGGTTGGTCTTTGTTATCAAAATTGAAGTGGAAGATTGGCAAGCCAATGACAAGGATTGTGCTTGAAACTCCTAGGGTACCTCCTCAAATCTAGTTATAAGTGATGAGGATGTTGAATAAGAAATCAACAAGGTTTCCCTTGAACTTCAAGCACCCAGGCCTCCAAGCCCTTTAGGCTAGGATTGATAAGTGTCTTTGTTGTCCTCTTCCGTGGTCATCATATGTTGTCTCTATATATAGTCATGCTTTTTTATGTTATATTTTTGTCAGTCTTACAATCCCATGGCTATTATTTTTATTTATACAAGGTTTTGAACCTTTTGAATTGATTAGGCATAGACATGGAAACTATGATATACTTTGGATGTTATTCTGAAGCTCTTTGTGGCCTGGTTTTCTTTTTGGGAGGCCACATAGAGCCATGGTCATAATTGTTTTTGTACCATGTTAATATAAATATAACTCGCTTACAACAACAACAATTTTCTTTTTATTAGTTAATCTCAATGAAGTTTTTTTTGAATTTTTAAGAAATATACAAAGCATTTTTTTTATTCTTTCAATTAAACTAAGTATTATTGGAAACTTAATTCTACTTTATGCTTAGGATTTCCCTTTCTTTCTCTATCCGACATAACTCTCCTCTTCCCTCCTCTTCCTTGCTCCACCCCCTTTCCCTATTCATTACCATGATCAACTTCTTCTTCCTCAACTTATTTTTGTCTTGATGATGAACCTAGCTTGCGGTTCAAAATGTCTTTTTAGAATTGTACTATAATTATGTATTCACAAATTCGATCATAATTTACAATATACAATGTAATTTTTTTTATTATTTCAATTAAATTAAGTATTATTAAAAATTTAAAGGAAATGTAGTATAATTATGTATTCACAAATTTGATCGTACTTTACAATAACTATTTATATACATTATTTTTATTTTTTATAAAAAATTAATTATATAAAACAATGTTCATTTGGTACCTTGTATAAATGTAGCATTTATGTTAATTAAGTATGTAATAACAAGTTGTCTAAGAGTAAAAAACAGTGCCCCTTATAAAATACTTTTTGTTGAAACATGACTATACCCAATAGTATTAAATGTAGTGAGAATAACACTTTTGTATAGATAGAAAATAATAACACAAGAAGTCAATGAATGTGAGTTACAAAGGAGGAATAAAACATGGAATTGACATAGTAAATAATGGGTTGAATAATGAAATATACATGAAGAAAGGTGCTTATTGAATAAAAAGACACTAAAAAGTTATTTACAAGAATTCTACAAGAAGGAAAAATTGTGAAAATAGATTAAAAGAAAACAATAATTCTACCTTTGACAAACAATAAAGGAGATCAATATACAACATTGCTTGAAGCTTAACACCCCATGATGTAAATAAATGTAATAGCATAACTAAAAATTCAACTCATTTATACAAGTTGAGAAGTGAAAAGGAAATGGGAAACATTATATTGAGTCTTTAGAAATAGAAAAATAAAAACTAAACAACACTTTCTCATACAATACAATACACTTGCAAATCATGGAAAAATTAAATTCACATATCACAAACAAAATATTAACATTTCAGAAGATCTAAAAAGAAATACAACAATATTTCACACATTGAAAAATAATAAAGTTAATATGATATAAGTAAACTCTAAATACAAACAAAAAAAAACTCTATTTAATTGAATAGACCAAATCCATGACTTAATCTTGGTATTACATCATTACTCTAATTATCACAATTTTTTACTTTAATTTAAAAAAAATAAAAAATTTAGTAAATCCATACTACCTTTAATTCCACAAAATAACACAATCAATTTATTATCTATATTTTTCACATATACTAAATTTATATAATATATAGTTACTTAATTATAATATATTAATATTTTGGAAAAACTATTATGTAACATTCATTTGTGAAAAACGTGCAATCCACTCTCTTCTCTAAAATAACAAAATATATATATATATATATATATATATATTTATATATATATATATATAATTTTATTAAAACAATATTTTCAAAAAACTATCTAGTAAGATCAATTTTTGAAAAACCGTGCAATCTATTATCACTTTTAAATTAGAGATTCCGTGTCAAAATTCAAAGTCATATTGTTCAAAATAGACTTCCATTCTTTCTTTATATATAAATATTTTTGTTTATATATAAATTATTTCGTTAATATAAATATTTAAATAAATCTAATATAACTGTCGCCATTTTTTAATTAAAAATATCTATAATTCTTTTAGCGAAACGTTGAAGTGCTATCAAATTATTTGAGTGCACACAAAAAGAGACGTTTCGTAAACAAATCTTAATTTTTAATGAGAAAAAGAAGGGGCTGAAGAAACGTTCAAAATCTATCAGTTTTCAACCGTGGGGTCGAGACACGGCCCACCACAGCCTAGCCATCTGACTCAGTGTGAAAGATTTAAGCGCTGCCTTCCTCCGTCTCCTCCTCGCCTTCCATGGGCTTTTCCCCGGAGTGTGGTGGAGGTGGCAATAGCCGTTTATCTAATCATAAAGCTGTTGTAAGAAGTTTCTCACTAATATTATTGTTTCCTTTTAAAAAGTTAAAAGTTTAAATCTAGAGGGGTAGGGTACGGTATGTATACCTATGTAGATTTTATTAGTGAAATCGTTGAGTGAGGGGTTTTTTGTCCCACAAACAAGGGGGTCATATACACCAATTTGGTGTCTGGCTTCGTTTTGACCTTAAAAATAGATTATTATTATTATTATAAATAAGGCGAGCTGCAAATCAAACCCCTCTCTTAAGTGGTAGTTTAAAGCTTTTGACATGGGTCATTGTTGGATCAGAACAAGAGGAGGCATGCAAGTGAGCTATTTTTTTTGTAGTAGTACAAATAATTAATGAATAAATTTATTATTTGGAAGAGGAATACATTTATTTTGTTTCCAGAGAAAAAAAATCTAGTAATTTTATTTCCAGGATAGAAAAAATTACATAGGTAGATGCCATCAACATTCTAATGGTTGTAGTGCCCAAAATTTCGCACCTTGAGATACTAAAAAAAGGGTACAGTATATCAATGAGTGGTTATGAAGCAATTTATACATCAGAGGGTTGTTTCCCTGTCAGTGTATAGGATCTGATATTAATACAATAGAAAATTGATCTAAGATATGATATGTACGAGCCATCAAAAGGATGAAAAAAAGCTTTGAGATGGAAGAGCTCAAGCTAAGCAGAGCCAAGGGTCATGAAAATAGTCGTTTGAGTCATTCGAGTTCTTTTCAAGTATTTTCCATGTGTCGCGGTCCAAGTCTAGTCCATCCTTCAAAAGTCTATCTGCTTCTTGGTTCCAGTTCTTGTAAACATGGTCAAAAGTCAGAAGAGAAAATTTCCGAGTTCTTCTTTTGATGCTTCGAAATAGCGGTGTTAGAGAAAATTTATGAAGACAAGAGTTCCCATTCATCCAATTTATAACTAGTTGAGAGTCCCCATAGATATGAATTTGAGAGATGGCACGCTCATGGGCTACTGGAAGAAGAAGATATAAGGCCATGAGTTCACTAAAATTATTCGAGGCTGACCCAAGACTAGTAGAGAAAGAAATGGAGTGTGCGCTAGATAAATGAAGGATGCCACCAACTCCACCCTTGGATGGGTCTCCTTGGGCAACTCCATGGGACATCCATCTGAATAACCAACTCCCGATGAGGATGAGGCTGAGAAGGTTTTGAGTTAAGAGGGAAAGCACTGAGAGTTGTACAGATTTGAGAAGCATAGATGAAATATAGAGTGGAGGAATCATCGAAGAGGGCATGATTTCTTGCTATCCAGATTCCCCAAGCCACTGTCTTTTGGGAGAGCTTTGAGGTTGAGAGATCATTGTTGCGAGAACCGGTTCTTAAGAGCATCTTCAGTAAAGGTTCCATTCCACTTGCAAGTTTGACCTACATGATTATAAATCTCAAACCAGACTTCTTGAGTGTAGGAGCAATCTAGGAAGAGATGTTGGTTGGTTTTTGAATCATTTGAGTAGTGTTACGAGGAAAATCTCTCTATGGCTAGGGTGAACCACAACATACATGTATGACTGCAGAAATCAACTCCATTCCAAACATATGCTATATAAACTAATGTGCAAGCAAGGTAAGAAAGAGGCATACCTCGTCCAAACATTTGATGACGTCCACCGTTGAGCACTTCAACCCAAAGCTTTATACCTGCAACAAGTTCTCAACAAACAAGCAGAGAAAGCATATAGTGATAATATAAAAGGTTAGCACATTAGATAACATAATCCATTAATATACAAAACAAATATGCCCATGGATCATAATACATATATTTGCAAGATATCAATTGGATGGGAAATGAGTATTTCTATAATAAATGATCAACAGAAGTGAAAATATTACAGACTTTCGTGTCGGCACGGTTCAGAACCAAGAAACTGAGTTCCTTCCAACTAGGTCTCTGCCACTTCAATCCTCCACCAAAGGAAAGCTCATATAAGGGAGACAAAGAGGTTCTCCATCAACAAGGGAAGAGCTTGGGGACTGAACACTGTGTTCAAACTCAAAGGACAAAGGGATGCATACTCAATATGAAGTAATTAATTTCTCCAGAGTAACTTTGCATTTAATTTATCCTGTCGTGACATGGAAACCCGACATTTAATTTTGATTTTCTGGCACAAATCCTGATGTATGCGGGTTGTAGTGGAGCAGCCAGCGTATACGCTTTCTATATATCTTGCAAGGTTCGTACAAGTGGAAAAATATTTATTTTTGTCTCTATATTTATCAATCAGGGAAAGTAAGTCTGCATAGGGAAATGGAGTAAGGCCCTCTCTGCAAGATTGCATAGGGTGAGGAAAATCTTGCTCTAACATAGAGATGACATCTTCCTAGGCCATGAAAGTTTCTCTTTTGTAGGTTATCCCAAGTGAGGGATTTATTATGCAATAGAAGCCACATGAGTAGTTTGGACTTAAATGGGAATTTGAGCTTCCATAATTATTTTTCCCACCAGGGAGCAAGGACTTGTCTACCTTCAAGAGATAGCTCTACATAACCGGCTCGTGGGGTGTATGCTCATGAAGGATTTAGGGACTAAATGAGTTGTGGTTCTCTTGTTCAATAGGGAAGATGAACAGTTTCTGGAGAGATTTGGTATAATTAACCCATTGAGGGGCATGCTCTTTTGCAAGACCCGAGTCTTCCTAGAATGGCCATTGAATCTAATTATTTACATAATTCCATTGCATGATTTGACTGAGATAGTAGAAATCAACTTGGTTTAGAGATCTGATAAGCTGGTTGGGAAGAAGATAGTTGTTTTGGCATCCAACCCATGGGTCTTCTCCAATGAGCACTCGAGAACCATTCCTGATGCGTCATACCAACCAATTTTCGATCAAGGGAAAAACATTTAATATTTCTTTCTAGATCATGGAACCATGTTGCACCTGCTTTTTTGGTTTTCTAATCCAATCTATGATGGAGTTGTGTGGGAAGTATTTTTCTTTTATAGTCTGCGCCTAGATTCTGGTTCCTTGAGTGAGTCTCCACACATTTTTTGCAGCCAAGGATTTGGAGAAGAAAAAAATGTTTTTGAGGCCCCATCCCCAAAGAGACTTAGGGAACACTAGTTTCTACCATGAGGTGAGGATCATGGGATTTTTGTCCTCCCTTCTAGTCCCAAGGAATTGGAAAGATAGTTGTATGATCTTGTTTAATATTCCCTTCAAAATCCAAGCTAGGGGATCCCAATAGACCATAATAGCTTATAGGACTTCTTTCATCAGGACTAAATGCCTTGCTCTCGAGAGCCATTTATTGCACCAAGAATGGATCTTTTTTTTAGCTTTGCTATAAACCAGAGCCAATCATTTTTCATGTAATTGTTGGCTTTAAGTGTGAGGCCCATATATTTTAACCCTGATCCTAAGATCCCTAATGGGAGATAGAGAGTTTTTGGGCTATTTCATAATTCTTCTGATCTGACAACCCCCGTGAGAGAAAGATAGATTTTTCCTTATTGATACTCATTCCAGTGGCCTTGCAAAAGATAGATAGTAAGCCTTCTAGGTGTTTGGCATATCTGGTATTTACTTCACAAAAAATGAGAATGCTATCAACAAACAACAAGTGCGAAAATAGTGTGTCTTGGGCATATGGAAATACCTTTAAATCTTCCCTCTTCTGTTGCATTATGTAGGAGTCTTCTTAGACCTTCTACCACTAGAAGGAAAAGAAGAAGGGATAGAGGGAAGCCTTGATGCACAATCCCCACTCTACATATAATAAATTAGATGTAAAGACATTAATTAGAATAATGAAGGAGGGGATGTTGATGCAATTCATTACCTAAGTGACAAAAGTGTGGAAAAATCCCAATTGGATGAGAAACAACTTGATATAAAGCCAACTGACCCTGTCTAAAGCTTTGGAGAGATCAACCTTTAAAGTAATGGCCTTTTGATTACCAGTGTGGATGGAATGCAGAATTTCTTGGACTAGGCCAATGGCCTTGTGAATTTGTCGTCCTTGGAGGAAGCCAAACTATTTTGAAGAGATGTGTGTGGAGAGAAGGTCTTAAATCCTATGGGAGATTATCTTTGAGATGATTTTGTAAATACTATTGTAGAGGGAAATAGGCCCGAAGTGATGAAAAGAGAAAGGGTTATTATTCTTTGGGATGAGGGCGATGAAGATGGGATTGAAAGCTACTAGAATTCTACCTGTAGAGCATGTGCACTCCACCACCCTGAGCAGATCATCACCAAAGAAATCAAAATAGGAAGAAAATAATTCTACTGGCAGACCATCCAGTCCAGGGATTTTATCCTTCCTGAAGGAGTGGGGAATACTTTGCAGTTCTTCTTTTGATATTTCAGCCATGAGTTGTTTGTTTCCCTCCGGGTCAATAAAACATGGAAAAAAAGAGGCCACTTGAAGAATAACATCTACAATGGATCGAGAGTTCTCCTTGTACAAACCTCTGAAGTGATGTACCCCCTTCCTCTACTGTTTCTTCAAAACAGGTTGCTTGGGAACCATTTTCTCTAGAAATGGCCCAGATGGAATTTATATATTTACTCTGATTGACAAATTTGTGAATTTTTTTTGTGTTGTTGTTGTTGGAAATATTTCTATTTTCGACTCACTAGTTCAGTGGTAGTTAACTGAAGTAGTTCTATTTTAGACTTTCTATTTTAGACCATCACTATTATGCATGCATTCCTGAGAAAAAATCATAGTTTGTTCACTTTTCTTAATTATGGAATGTTATGTCCTATATGAGTGTGTATCTCTCATTCATTGTATCATTTGATATTGATCAACTCATTGGAGTAGTGTGAAAATATTTTCTCATTCTTCCATATTGAATCTCTCATCCTTTTCTTGATAAGCTTTGTTTGTATTTTCTTTAGCTAGGTCTCCTGTGCATCTTTCCATGAAACATTGACATGGTATCAGAGTCGAGTTTCTTGAAGAAAAGAAGACAAGCTAGAGAAGAGGGAAATTGGAGTTTCAACGAGCGGAATCCTTGTATCTAACAGTGTCACAACCTCTCCCTGTAAAAAAGTGTGACATTAGCAAAGTATCACACCTTCTCCCTATGCACTCTATCCTTGCATAGGGTGCAACACTTCCTAAGTGTCGCAATGTGGCATTTAGATGGGGTTAGACACTCTTGACAGTGTCTCACTGTGGACTTCAGACAGGGTGAGACACTCTTGAAAAAGTGTTTTTTTAGTGATTTCTCAGGAAATTTTTTCTGGGTTTTTCAGAACCAATAAGAGGAATGGATAGGAAACCAATTCTTCAGTCAAATTTGGTGATAATAATCACACTGTACAATTATTTTCAATTGAATCTGAAGGCTGAATTACAACTCAAAAGGAAAGGATTGTACAATTTGACGATGGCAATAGAAAAAAAACCTACATCAATGATTGAGAAGACCAGATGGGAGAACAATAAGGATGATGCTACACGACTTCTTCTTGAATCAATTTCAGCTGATTTATGGTTTCATGTTTCCGCATGCAAGACTCCAAACGAGATCTTGACCACCTTGAAAAGTCTCTTTGGAAAGCAAGATGAGATGAGAGGTCATATGCTTGAGGTAGAGTTGAATACCTTGGATCCTAAAAGTTTTGATAATATACATGATTTCTTTATCAAGTTTAAATCTTTGATACTTATCTTGGCATCTTGTGGTATTTGTAAATCTAAACAAGAGCAACAAATTATTCTAACAATCTTGGCTAAGCTAGGACCAAAATATGTTGTCTATGTATCCACTTTCCATTCTGGAAAATATCTCTTGGGATCAAAGTGGAAGATGCCTACCATGGAGCAGTTCGTTGATTCTCTCACAAATGAGAATGCAAAACTCATTAAGATGGGCCTAATTAAGGAACCCAAACCACATGCACTCACCATGCTTGATGGAAAAGGGTCATCCAATAAAAAATCCAAACATAAAGGAAAGGAGAAACAAAAAGAAAAGGAGGGATATTCCAAACACTTCAACGATTCTTCAGGTTCCAAAGACTATTCAGGTTCCAAGAAGAAGAAGAAGGGAAAGCAATGTACTTATTGAAATAAAATGAATCATGAAGAATCCACATGCATGAAGAAGCAAATCAATCTCATGGAACAGGTACTTCAACATAACAACCTTGGAAACTCCATTCTTGACGGAGCCAAGAAGAAGAAGGAAGAAGATCCTGCTCCTAAGAAAGGTAATCATCATGCTCTTGTTGCAATTAATTCCTCATCTGATTCATGGATTATAGATTCTAGCACATCACATCATATGGCAACCAAAGATGAAGTTTTTATTTCTTTGAGTTCATGCTAAAGACCCCCTATTCTCGTGGGGAATGATAATCCAATAGAAATATTAGGAGAGGGAAGAGTGGAACTCCCTAATGGAAGTTTCAAGAATGTTTTACATGTTCCGAAGATTTCTATAAATCTCCTCTCAATTTATTAGATCACTTAGAAAGGCAAAAAGGTTGAATTTACATCAGATTCACTTTTTGTACTTGACATGCACGACAATTACATTATTGCAATTGGTGAGGTAGAGCACAAATCATTGTTGTATAAATTCACTAAGTTTGTTGACCATGACTCCTCTTTACTACTTACACATGAGGAGAGTAATTTGCATGTACCACCAGTACAACATGCATAGACTCTTGTGCTTCCATCATTTACATCATATATGATTCCATATACTCGAATTCTGTACATAGAAATGAGTGGGTAGAACATCCAGATAAGGAGTCAACACTGAAGCTTTGGAAGATTCCCAAGAGGGCACAATCCACACTTCAGACAATAGGTGTCCTTGTAGGGGATCCATTGGATTCTAGGAGGAATTTATCTCAGCATGAGGAGCCTTCTCATATACTTTCAGCTTCGGAACAAGCGATACCCATGCCTTGCTATATGGTTCAATCTTCCGATCCACAGACCTACAGTGAGGTTGTGGGAAATCCATTATGGGAAGCATTCATGCAGGAGGAGTATGAATCACTCCTAGAGAATCAGACTTGGGATCTAGTTCCACTTCCACCAAGGAGGAAAATTTTCAACTGCACATGGGTCCACAAGATCAAGAGGTATAAGGGAAGACAAGTTGTCAAAATACTTCATTAGATCCACAAATATTTCTACATCTTCACGAAGACTTTCATTGAGCAGAAGTTTCATACTTTGGGAGATCATCTTGGAGTGAAGAATACAATTGCCTAGCAGCTTCATTTTCTTTTTTTGATGCATTGTCTTTTGAGGGGGGTTTTTGTTCCCACGTGGTTTTCCCTCTTTCCTAATTTTTTATTCAATGTTCATTATTTGCATTCTACATTAGTACCTAATATGGCATAGTTGTCGGGACCCATTTTTTGTTACTCCATAGTGATGTTCAGGGGGGGTGTTGGAAATATTTCTAATTTTGACTCACTAGTTTAGTGGTATTTAACTCGAGTAGTTCTGTTTTAGACTTTCTATTTTAGACCATCACTATTATGCATGCATTCTTGAGAAAAGATCATTGTTTGTTCGTTTTTATTAATTATTGAATGTTATGTGTTATATGAGTGTGTATCTCTCATTCATTATATCATTCGATATTGATCAGCTGATTGGAGTAGTGTGAATATATTTTCTCATTCTTCCATACTGAATCTCTTGTCCTTTTCTTGATAAGCTTTGTTTGTATTTTCTTTAGCCAGGTCTTATGTGCAGGTTCCCATGAAACATTGACAATTGTCTCTAGCTTGTAGCCAAATGGCTCTACTCTTGATTATTCAGTCTTTCTCCTTTGCTAGCAATATGGTTTTCCTGGATTCCTCAAGGGACTTCAAGGGTTGTCTTTGTTGATCTAAAAAAGGTGTTTGGCTTTCCATCTAAAGGAGATCTTGGAGTTTAACTTCTGTCTCCTTTAATTCTTGATTTTCTCTAGCTCGTTTCTTTTTGGCCCAAGCTATTGCAACTGCTTTTGTTTTTTTGAAGTTTTCTTGGAACTATAAGGAGGAGAGTCTAGAATAGAAGCATCAAAAGGATTCTAGTATTATTTTATTGCAGATATAAATGAAGGATCATCCAACGAATCTAGATTGAGTTTGAAAGGGTTTGGAGGCTTGTCTGCAAAATGATCTAGTTCTAGAAACATGGGGTTGTGATCAGAGTTTCCTCCAACAAAAACCCACTGGCTCATCATGATCTTTGCTTCCATTAAATCTTATAATACTAGAAATATGTCCAACTGCTTAGCTATCTTTGAGGGAATAATTCATACTTATGCTATGATGAAATTATATTAATGAAATTAGACTTATTCTAGAAGTCTACGTATGATAAAAAAAATGAGGACAATGAGTTAAGTTAGGGATGGAGATCACATAGAGATTTATGAAGATATTGTGGAGATTGGTGTGCTATATTGGACATCTTGTTATTAGCACATCAATGCTATATTATTGTTGGAACATCATGCATTTGTGGTTCATCACACATCTCCTGGGCTCAGTCGGTCGAAAGGTCGACCAACATCTAGATACATTCGTTTGGGCTATCGACCAACACACTACATCGGTTGGTCGAATAGTCAATGTTTCTGTCAGTCAGACAGTCGACCAACAGTCGAAGATAGTAGGGAGGTGGATTAACCAACCTGACAATTGACTATGAATTGGATGCGTAGGTGGTCGGGTTGAGCATCCTTGTCGAGCCAACTCGACAACGTGGATTTGACGGAGTCAACTCTGTTGATGATTACATGTGGACACGATAGTTTGGATTATGTGGAAGTTGGTTATATCTTGAGACAATAAATAGAAGACCCCTTGGGTCATTATCATCATGGAGATTGTGCAATAGATCATGCATATCAAGATGTACAATATGCACTCTGATGTTATGATCATAGTGCACTTTTCTTAAGTGTTATAACGATGTCTTTAAACACCACCCTCTATCTTCAAATTTTTTTGTTCCTTTTTTATTATTTGCAGTACTGTATTTTCTATTTCATGTCGTGTTCCACCCTCTTCCCCAACATGGTATCAAAGCATATGGTTTAAAACCTCGACTTGTTATCTGCAAACCTTGCCGAGTCAAATTTGTTGTGTGATTGACTCTAGGCCGGTGGTTTGTCGATTGGAACTTATTGAAATGGACTAGTTTCTATCTAAATATCAAAGATGGCTTTGAAGATTGATCTCGTTGTTCTCAACAGATCAAATTATGTAGTATGGTCACCATATATGGAAACCCTACTAAAGAGAAAAGGATTGTGGTAGTATACAAAGGTTGTGATTCCATATCCAATAGACGACCATACAAATTTTATTGTTAATGGAAAGAAGGATGATGTTGTATGTAACATACCCAACCTCTAGCTGAGCAACATTACGGGTGGAAAATAAATATTAAAATTAAGATTAGTCAACTAAATACTTTCCTTTATCTTACCAACTACATATCACACACAAATTTAACTATTTGACTGATGCCATAGTTCTAATGCATCTAATATTATATTATAAAACATGAATGAAACTGTTCAAGTAAACAACAAACACACAACATTCATATAAACCAATTTCATAGCGGAATAATCATAAATAACACAACATAAACACTTATATGTTAATGGTTATCCAATTGTTTGCATACGAAGGATGAATCTCCCAGCCATAGGTGCTACTGATCATTTTCTCTCATCAGAAAGCCACCCTCGAGCTAAATCTATGAGTCCACAAGGAGATCTAGACCAATGGTTGTCCACTCTCCACATACAATATCCCCAAACCTAGGTTCTACTTCTAAAACAACTACAATCCTCCAACTTTCTATTTTCCCCAAAACCTTCACTACCCAAAGAATGTACCCCCTTAATTTCTCACAGTCCCTCAGGTTGTACCATTTGTTTATCAGGGTCCTTAGTGCACTCGGTTGGCTAGGAACCACTTAGCTGGGGACTCTAAGAAATATCAACTACTTCAGGATTTCTCACAACAACCTTCACAAGGCTCTTGAGTAATTTCCTCAACAAGAAAAATGCACTACGGTTACAACCTATTTTGCAAGCACACATGTATCTTTTCCAACATAACCACAACCAAACAATGGTTTCCTTCAAGCACAACACGACTAGTGATCTTTCCAACACACTGCTCCCCCTTTGTTGCCCAAAATATGCATGTAAAAATTGTTCCTATATGCATACACATTTTCTTCTTCTCCCTTGCTTGCGTGACTCTCACTCTTCCCAAATAAGATTGTACCTTAGCCCATACTCTCCAATAAAAATGGGATGTGACTACTTACAACCACCCTCTTATGTGAGTTAAATGAGTGGCTTCTCATACACTCAATCAACAAATAGAAGGCTTACATAGTGATAATAATTTAGGAATGTGGGTTGGATTAATACCCATGAATAATCCCCCCTTGGACCCATATCTCTTATGGAATAATATCCTCCCTATCATTTTCATTCCTTTCATATCACAATCAATGATTACTAATTTTATTAATTATTCAATGTACATAATGTTCAATTCGGTCCTCGACCACATTAAATCAATACATGCTCTTCACCCCAACACATTGGCTCACCCACCTAATTCATATTTACACAATTGCATTATAATTCATGGGGATTAAAAATGGGGATGTTACATCCCCCCCCACCTTATTTTTGCATTGTCCTCAGTGCACAACACCCTACGGGTGTAATTTCATTTTACAATTCTGGCTCCTCGACCAGTAATCAACATATAGGCTCTCTGGCCCAAAATCACATAGACATTCCATCCTAACAAAATTACATAGGAACTACGGTCCCTCCAAAACTCATAAATACATAGACACTTCGGACCCAAAACATAGATACAGAGGCACCCTGGCCCAAAACATATAAATACATATGCACTCTGGCCCAAAACATATACTTAAACCTTTGGCATTCTCCTATAGCTATCTTGATTTCCACCAACTCTCTTCCTCTTTACCTGCCCAACCCAAAGAATGTACCATTCATTTATCGGGGCTAATCCAAGAAATATACCATTCATTTATCAGGATTGACCCAAGGAATGTGTCCCCTTCACTACTCACAGTCCCTCAATATGCACCATTAGATTATTAGTGTCTTTATGGCACATGTAATTAAGAATATCACCACTGGGATCTCAAGGGACTAATTGACAGGAAGAAATACCAAGAAATAACCAACAACAACCTTGCTACTACAATTCAACTCACATAGGAGTTCACTCTTCGGATCTGCCAACCTATTTCTTTGACAATGCAACTCACACATCAGTTCACTGTTCAGGCCTAACAACCTAATTCTTCGATAGTGTAACTCACATAATATTTCACTCTTCAGGCCTGACGACCTTGTTCTTCTATTGTACTCACCCTCTAGGCTTAGGCATCTCTTTCACTGTTATATAGTTCCTCATGCGATCCATCATTTTCCAAGGTGTTCTTATGCAGACAAATGCCAACATGTTGCTAGACTTCCACTAACAATTTATAACTTGTGACAACCATCCCATCTACATCATATGCATACAATCAATATGAGACATCATCATACAATTTTCACTATAAAGTTTCCAATTTGTTTTACACAGGAAAACAGAGTTTCCCAAACATGAGTTTTCTGCTCATAGTTGGGTGAAAACGCGAAGTTGAGAAACAATTTTTTGAGAATTGGGTGTTTTTGGGTTATAATTTCCAATTTCTCAGCTAATAAAAAAGTCAACATATCTTTTCGGCCGAGAAATGTAGTTTTCGGATGAGAATTTAACTAAGGTTAAAATTTTCTCGACCGAGAATATTTAAGTTTCTCGTCCAAGAGTATGACCGAATTTTTGGTATCAAAATCTTAGACAGGTCTCTCGGCTGAGATTTTAGATTCCTTTTAAACTCTCGACCGAGAGTGTGTTTTTTATATAAATCACAGACTGACCTTGCTAGTTTGTGTTTGTTGTTGTTGAAACCCGTTTAAGGGCACACATGCCCATCACAGTCCTAAAACCCTTGGTTTTCCAGGGTTGACCATAGCAGACATCGTCGGACGAGGCTCGATAGTGGTTTTTATGCTTTTGAACCAACCCAATTATACTCCTAACTATCCCGCCTTATGAAAAATCCTCTTTTATCGCCGAACTATAATTAGTCTAGAAATCCCATTTAGACTCTCAACTTTTAAAGGGCGAGGGCTATTCTTTATAGACGTTATATGGGGATATTGTTTCGAACCCGCATCCCAACAGTTTGAATAAGGTTGGAGGGGCACACGCCCAACAGAGTCCTGAAACCCTTGGAGGGGCACACGCCCAACACACTCCCGAAACCCTCTCAGCGCGGTTTGGGCCCGCAAAGAGGAAGGAAACGACCACACGCGAAGAAGAAGGCATCAAACCTGGTCTCTTTAGTTCCATATCCAACCTGCAACCAGAAGAAGAGGTAAAGTTAATTGACATCCTGTCTCTTGCAATAATATTTCTTAGGTATTTAATTAAAATTATTAAAATTTAATAAATATAGTTTTTAATATTAAAAACATCATGTTGTTTGATGCCCAAAAATGTTACTGGTAAATGTAAGCCTAATTGAATTGATTTTAGAGGAACCGACTTCAAGCCAACCCATAGCTAGATATTGACTCCATCCCAAGAAGGGAGAAAAATAAATAGGGAAAGAGTGTATAGAAGGATGTTTGGGGATGGACCTGATTAGAATTTCTTTTAGAAATGTTGTTGATAAGAAATATTCCTTCAATATGCCCAAGAAAAATCCTTGAAAAAAATACAAGGAGGGAAACGAAAATCTATAAAAGTGGTCCTTAGAGTAAGACAAACCCCCTTAAGGGTGAAATCATGATTTTATTATCCTTAAATACAAGAGGTTTTAGGAGCCCCTCTACAAGGATACCCTTGGTGAGATTGGTGGAATTGCACAAACCGGATGTCATTTTTCTTGAAGAAATGATGGGTGAGGGGGAAAAAGAGATAGGAACCCTAGAAAAAACCCTGAAGGAGTGGAACTTCCTATATGTAGAAGCTATAAGAAATTTAGGGGGTTTGATAATTTGGTGGAAAAATTCAATACCCATTTTAAATCCCTCTTTCCAAGTATCTAGATTGAATTCTTAGTTCAAGAATCACAATAGAATATCTTTGTGATAACTGTTATGGACCATATGAACAAATAAAATATTTATGGGAGGATTTCTTTTTACTGGACTATATCAAGAATGGGAGGGTTTTTATTAGGGGAAAACTAAATTTTACACTTAATAGATCAAATGTGTGGGGAGAATAACAAGGTAGGACATACTTGTAGATTTATTTATATGCAAGATAGAGGAAGTAGGTTTTGTGGATGTTGAACCAATAACACTTGTGCCTACTTGTTGAAACAATAGGGTGGGTGAAGCAAGGGTATCAAAAACACTTGGAAAGTTATTGGTTACAAAAAAATTAATGGTGGAATTATATAGGGTTAGACATTGGGTGGAGCTAGAGGTTACTTAGACCATGTGCCAATTCTAATTTAGATAGAGAATCAAGACTTGAAGCCAACAAGCCATTTAAATTTAATCAAACATGGTTAGAGGATGAGGAGTGTCTAAAATTGGTAAACAAAGAGTGGGTTATCTTTGATGATACTCCAATGGAATTGACAAGCTATCAATTTGAAACAACATTAAAGAAAGTAAAATTTGTAGTGTTAACATGGGCTTCTAATAAATTTAAGAATTTGGGCAAGGGATTAAAAGAAGTGGAAAGAAATATAAAAACTTTTTATGAGAATAATGTGGGTGGGATTTTTACTAAATAGCATAAATTATGGTTAAGAGGACTGGAAAATACTAAGAAGAAGATGTTGGATTGGGTAGAAGCATACTCGATAATGAAGAGCAAGTCAATCTGGCTAGAAAAAGGAGATGAAATGCCAATTTTTTTCATATTTATCCAAATCACATAAATATAATAAATACAATCTAGGAGATGAAAAATATGAATGGTAGTAAAGATAGGAAGTTTAATGAGATAGTTGATACGGGAGTCTCTCACTTCCAATTGTTATAACTGAGCCATATAGAGACAACATTGTTGAAATTCTAAAATTGTTCACTTTCTTTCCGAGATTTGTTATTAAGGAAGTATACCAAATATTGATGGAAGAAGTCTCAAAGGAAGAATTAAACACTATTTTGGCATCTTTTAAAAAGGAAAAAAAATCCATGGACTAGATGGACAACGAATATAATTCTTCATTGGATTCTATGAATTAGTAGAAGAAGATCTTAACAAGTGATTGAAGAATAAAGGAATTCAAGGAAAGTTCTGGGAATTTTCAATGCCACCTTTATATTTCTTATTCCAAAAAAAGGTTGGAAACCTTTGATGAATTCAAGTTGATCACCCTATACCACTCATGTGACATTTTCCCCTCAAAACTATGTCGTGAAATTGCCCCATTTCTTAGTGATGATCCTTCTTGAAGTCATCCTCAAACTTTATTAGAGCATGCTGAAAAATGCACCCATGTTATCAAACCTTAAGGGTCATTTCTTGGATATAGTCCTCATGTTTTTATGTTGACCCCAAAACATTTCTCCACATCAATTAATTTGAAGTATTGCAGGCCAACAATGTAGACTTGATTCTTGCAATATTTTTCATACAAAGCTTCCTCTTTCCACTCAGTAGATCATAAAGTTGGGAAACATAAATTTCAAATAAACTGAAGCACAATTGATATCATCGATTTTTTGTAAACTCGATCCATCTGTATCTCCTTTAGGAATGTTGTGCAAGTTTGGTGTAAATGATATTTCAGTGATATCTCTATTTCATTGGTCACCTAGTGATATGAAATCTATCTCAGTTAGACCCTCCAAGTGTATATCTTCTAAAGTTTTTTTCTAGTTGAGTCCACATAGGCCTCCCTCTTGACTTGGTCAACTATCTCTAGTTATATTGTCCTAGTTAGGTTAGCATGTATTCAACCCTACCACCAAGTAGGTTAACAAGTTTGGGATCAATAAGAGAGAGTGCATAAAAAGACACCTAGACCCCCACCGGAAAACAAATAAATCCTCGCTTAACACAATATGGAAGAACAATTTGAGGAGAAAGTTTTTGGAATTCTGGTTGTGGGGAACGATGGAACCACATGAAATGATGTGTATGTAAGTGATGTAAGTCTGAAAATATTCTAAGGCAATCATAGAAAGAATTTATCCAAAGAAGAGGGTTATTCATAAGCCGAGGAGATGCAACTAAAGGGAATTGAAGAATCCCCACTGCAACAAAATGAGGATCATAAGAACTCCAAGAAAAAGCAAAATGTGATGCAATTGGAAGCACAATTTCATTATTACTTCTCAGGAAAATCCCAGTGATTCCATCTTTGTTATATTTGAAGCTCATATTAATTCAAAAACATAAGGCTTTGATTTTAAAGATAAAGGAATATGGCCATCCCTAATGGAATCCAATAGAAATCATGTAAAGGCCTAAAAGGGGAAGGGACATATTGATTCCCAAGAGGTTTTGGGAGGTTTGAGCAATGTCCCATTTATCATAAAGAGAACATTCTACTTACAAGAAGGGAAGAAAGCTATGGAGGCTTCCTATTAACGAAATATAAGCCTAATTGAATTGATTTTAGAGGAACCAACTCCAAGCCAACCCAACGATAGATATCGACTCCATCCCAAGAAGGGAGAACAATACATATGGAACGAGTGTATCGAAGGATGTCTAGGGATGGATCCGATTAGAATTCCTTTAGAAATGTTGGTTATAAGAAATATTCCTTCAATATGCCCATGAACAATCCCTAAAATAAATCCAAGGAGGGAAACAAAAATCTATAAAAGTGGTCCTTAGAGTAAGACAAACCCCCTTAAGGGTGAAATCATGATTGTATTATCCTTAAATACAAGAGGTTTTAGGAGCCCCTCTACAAGGATACCCTTGGTGAGATTGGCGGAATTGCACAAACCTAATGTCATTTTTCTTGAAGAAATAATAGGTGAGGGGAAAAAACCGATAGGAACCCTAGAAAAAATCATGAAGGAGTGGAACTTCCTATATGTAGAAGCCATAGGAAATTTAGGTGGTTTGATAATTTGGTGGAAAAAGTCAATACCCATTTTAAATCCCTCTTTCCAAGTATCTAGACTAAATTCTTAGTTCAAGAATCACAACAAAAGATCTTTATGATAATTGTTATGGACCATACGAACAAATAAAATATTTATGGGAGGATTTATTTTTATTGAAATATATCGAGAATGGGAGGGTTATTATTATGGGAAAAATTAATTTTACACTTAATAGATCAAAGGTGTGGGGAAAATAACAAGGTAGGATAAACTTGTAGATTTATTTACAGACGAGATTTATAGACACGATAGATGAAGTAGGTTTTGTGGATGTTGAACCAATAAAACTTGTGCCTACTTGGAGAAACAACAGAGTGGGTGAAGTAGGGGTATAAAAAACACTTGGAAAGTTCTAGGTTACAAAAAAATTAGTGGTGAAATTAGATAGGGTTAGACCCTGGGTGGAGCTAGAGGTTACTTAGACCAAGTGCCCATTCTAATTTAGATAGAGAATCAAGACTTGAAGCCAACAAGCCATTTAAATTTAATCAAACATGGTTAGAGGATGAGGAGTGTCTAAAATTGGTAAAAAAGAGAAGGTTATCTTTGATGATACCCCAATGGAATTGACAAGTTATCAATTTGAAACAACATTAAAGAAAGTAAAATTTTTAGTGTTAACATGGGATTCTAATAAACTTAAGAATCTGGACAAGGGATTAAAAGAAGTGGGATTAAAATAAGTGTTTAAATCTTGTGCCAAAGAGACAAGGGAAGAGTATGAAACTAAGATAAGTTGAGACCAACAACAAAATGGATACTAACCTTAGATATGAGGACAGGTTAGATGGTGCCTCCAACTATGTACAATGGAAGTACATAGTGAAAAATTATCTTCAAAAGAGCATGGTTTGGAATATTGTTGAAAACACAGAATCAATTCCCAACGATGCTAAAGACAGAGAGGCATATTTCACTTCAGAAATATGTGCTCAAAGGATCCTTATAGATGGAGTGAAGGACCATCTAGTACCAAATATTGGAGAAAAATAGACTGCCCATGAAATGTGGACACATCTAAAAGGTTTGTTTGAAGCAAATCATGAGGGAAGAAACATGGCACTCAAAGAAAGGCTCCAACACACCAAAATGTCAAAGGGGGAAGTGTGATAGGTTATCTTCCCAAAGTAAATCTTCCCTTAGATGAGCTCTTTGTGGTTGGGGTAAAATTATCCCCAACTGAAATAGTTAGTTATGCTCTAAGATGTTTTCCCAATGAATGGGACCCCTTCATCTCAGGGGTAGTGGCAAGGGAGAAACTATCGGATTGGGACAGGTTATTGATCCGAAAAGATCTTTTAAAGACTATGGTTGAGTTTTAAAACATGAGTTCATTTACCATTTAGGAAATTAATGAAAGAGGAAGAATTAAAGATGTAAAATGGCATCCATATAAAATATACAGATCTGGAAATAAGCACAAAGAAACAACAAACCATAACAACAAATTTCTTAACGAAGTTCGACAATCTTGCCTACGTCTCTAGGCCTTTGTCTTAGTGGGTGAGGATTTCTTATTTATCTTCAAAGCTTCAAAAGTACATCATAAAAGTTACAAATGGATTACAAACTAATTTGGATGTGTTCTTCTAGATCTCAAGAACCCATCACAACCAACGACACTAAAAACGGATGAACGATGCTCCTAGAAATGGACTGCAAAGTTGCTCTCCTCAATGGATTCCTTGCATAAAAATGGCTTTGGTTTTTCAATTCTTCAACATTTTCCTATTCTGAACCTCCCTTCAGGCTGCCACGAACCTTTGGTTTATATAGGCTTGAATATGGCAACAAAATCCCAACTTCCCACCAAGATTTGGCCTCAAAACGAGCTCCAAATCCTCCAAAAATGGCCAAAATCTCCTAATATCAGGCTAAAAATCAAATAAAATCATAATATATGGTTGAAAAACCCACTTTTGGGCTATAATAGGATGCAACCCCCGATCCTCGGGCTCCTGGTCACATTCGCGCGCTCCATGTGGCCCTAGTCTAGTGCTAACGCTTTGGCCCCATGGATTCTTGGCTCCTCGTCATATGTACTTGGCCATGTGGTCGCACCCTTATACTCCACACACCCAAACTATTAGCACCCCTAGTGGTAAGCCCCTGGTTACGCGCATTGTTCGACGGCTAACCTGACCAATCGAGAACTAACCCCATGCATTCGCGCTCCATTTCGCAGTCCGAACCAAACGATAGAGCGACAATTATATGGTAGGTCATATGCGTTGGGGTTGGGGCTAGGCCCCAACCCTTAACTCTGCCAAAACTCACCACCATTCGCATTCAAATAATTAAATCAGACTATAGTTAACAAGTAACAATGTGGGCGGGTTGGTAGCTCGACCTTGCCAAATCACTTGCTCGGACCAGAGATCACGGGTTCAACTCCCGTGGAGTCCATACCATTTTTCCAAACAAACCAACCAATGGAGGGGTGCCACGTGCCATCCCAAGACTAGGCCATGTGGCACCATTGCATTCGCCTCCTCAAGGACACATGTCAACCAACAATTCGTCCACCTACTAGCCTATATGTCTTCTTTGTCAACATGCCAATGTACCTGCCACGTCACCGTACAATCGTACAAACTGTACGGTCAACTTCTACGTCATCACTGTACGGACTATATGGACTGTACAGTCAGCAACAAATTTGCTTGTTTGGAAAAACGAATAGATCGCGATATCTTTCACATACGGTGTTCGTTTGATCCCATTCAAGTTGATTTGGATTCGTAACAACAAGGCCTACACACACGTCCATTTTGAAGCGATTCCGAGAACTTTGATTTTTAGGCCTTCCTGGACCCATTTTGGTTCCAGGAATGATTGTTGTTAAGAAGAGATAAGGAGAAGCACAGATGTGGATGATAATGAGGAGGAGTAAAACCTTTCACTTACCTCCAAGAGGGGAGGAAGAGGATGAAGAGGAACAACCTTTAAAGGGGGATTCACAAGTGGAAAACCAAAAGAAGATATGTCACACGTTCACTGTTATGTATGTGGAGAGCTTAGACACTTTGCTAGACAATGCACTCAAGATAAGAAGGGATTTGGTGAAAGAGGGAGAATAAAGGAGGTAGCGACCTCAACAAGAATCGAAATCAAAGAAGAGGAAGAAGAGAAAGAGTTGGCTACCACAACTAGAGAGTTTTCTCGAATGTTTAAGGACGAGTACACTCTGTTTTTGGACACAGAGGACAGAACCATGACATGTTGGTACATAGACAGTAGGGCCACAACTCACATGACAGGTGACCAAATTTCACTTCGGGAGTTCTCAAGTCAAGATTCAAGAATTTTTAAGTGTGGGGTGCATTCTAGTATGGTGGAATTTCATGGAAAAGGGGCAGTATCACTACAACTAGAATCAAACAAAATTCTTAGGATACAAGAAGTATTGTACGTACCATGTATGATAATCAACTTTCTCTCAATATCAGCCTTGGAGCATCAAGGCTATGGGGAAAGCTTCTTTGGTTGCATTGTACACATCCGTTCAATTAAAAGTCAAGTACCAGGACCGTCTGTAATGATAGGCATAAGTGAAGATGGACTATATAAGCTATGGGGACAACCTATTTACAGACTCACAGAAGAAAGAAATGAGTCTGCAAATCAAAGTGTGAGAGAACATGAGGCTATTCTCAGTAGACTCACGTGGTGGGAATGGACTCAATTGGATGATTGGGGATACCCAGACAATCCTGGTACAGGGTGTAGCATAAAAATTCAACAAGAGAAAATAGAATATCCAGACATTTAACGGATGGGTCTCTCAGATTCAGAGGGAGAAACACATAGTGAGGTGGATCATGGAGAAGACAACTCCAGTGACTGTACAATTTATGTATGGATTTCACATTCACCCAGTCATGAAAGGAAAGCATGCCTGGGTCAGAGATATATGTATAATTTATGTTTTTGAAAAGATACCAGTCAAAAACAAGCTGAGTTGTAGTTCCAGTTTTGTTTTTGTGGATTTGTAAAGAATTATCAACAATAGTACGGACCTATACATGTCGTACGATCTATGTAAACTCATCTTGAGTGAATGTTATGCTTACGACAAAATGCTATAAATAATATTTCCCTGTTTTTGATGCTTTTCATTGCTGTTGTATTACTTAATGGTGTGACTATCATAAGAAAGAGAAGAACTTAATTTATTTCTGTTCAAAAATATTTTGTCTTTCTTATTTTTATTTCTTCAAAGAAATATAGAAAAAAATTATGAGAATATTTTCGGCGGGATTTTTACTAAATAGCATAAATTATTGTTAAGAGGACTGGAAAATACTAATATTAACATGTTGGATTGGGTAGAAGCATAATCCATATTGAAGAGTAATTCAATTTGGCTAGAAAAAGGAGATGAAATGCCAATTTTTTTCGTATTTATGCAAATAAAAAAAATAGAGTAAATACAATCTAGGAGATGAAAAAGATGAATGGTAGTAAAGCTAGGAAGTTTAATGCGATAGTTGATATGGGAGTCTCTCACTTCCAATCAATATACACTGTGCTAGATAGAGACAACATTGTTGAAATTATAAAGTTGTTCACTTTCTTTCCAAGATTTGTTATTGAGGAAGTATACCAAATATTGATGGAAGAAGTCTCAAAAGAAGAATTAAACTCTAGTTTGGCATCTTTTAAAAAGGAAAAAAATCCATCAACTAGATGGACAACCAATATAATTCTTCATTGGATTCTATGAATTAGTAGAAGAAGATCTTATCAAGTGATTGAAGAATAAAGGAATTCAAGGAAAGTTCTGGGAGTTTTCAACACCACCTTTTTATTTCTTATTCCAAAGAAGGTTGGAAACCTTTGATGAATTAAAGTTGATCACCCTATGCCACTCAGAGGTTATATCCCCAAAACAATTTTACTTTTTAGCTGGAAAACATATTCGTGAGGCTATTGGAGTCACTCAAGAAGGGTGACATACTATAAAACAAATAAATCTCCCAAAAATGTTTACAAAGATTAATCTAGAAAAATCTATATATTAGGTTGATGCTTCTTAATGTACGATTCAATTTGGATATTGTCAAATGGAACATGGGATATTTGACATCGATTTCCTTTATAAATGGTGCAACATCCAAATGATTCAATCCTTCAAGGGGATTGAGACAAGGTTGTTCCCTGA